>MBAC02004380.1:0-21458 GCA_001712635.2 Nothophytophthora sp. Chile5 | reverse complement strand
TCAGCGCGATCTTCGAGCGCAGTTTGGACGACAGATCGTTGAGGATCTGCGGCTCGGAGTTCAGCTTGCTCTCCCGTGACTGCCGCGTGTTGTGGTAGAACTCGCGGATCTCCATACGCAGCTTCACTGGCAGCTCGCGGGCGCTCATGTACTCGTTCACCTCGTCCATTTTCTGCCGGAAGCGAGTCTCTCGGACCGTCAGACTGGACACGAGCTCCACGATCTACCCGGGCACGCAGCAAGGAGGCAACCCCAGAGTTAGACGAGCAGAACGTGACCCGACCAGCTTGCGAGGGGAGTAGAGTGCTTACGTTGGTGATGCCGTAGGCGAAGATGCCTCCGCCCACGATCATGGCGAAGATGCAGAAGAGCCGCTCGTTCGCGCTCTGGCCGGAGATGTCGCCGAACCCAATAGTGGAGCTGCTCGGACACGAGAAAGTGCCATCCATTCGTCAGTAAACGCAAGTCAACGAACCACAATGTGCAAACAAGAGAGAGCTGACTCCGTACAGGGTCTGGACGGAGAAGTAGAGTGCCGCGACGTAGCGATCCCACTTGGAGGCTTTGGGGGCTTCCAGGCCTTGAGCGGTGATCCAGCTGTGCTCGATATCCATCGCCCCGATGGCGTGGAAGGTGCAGCTGAACCAGTGCGAGATGAAGACGACCATGAGGCAATACTTCATGAGCGAGCTGAGTGTGGAGCGGATGAAGATGGCGTTCTGGATGCGTCGCATGATGCGGGAGATGCGGAGCAGTCGCAGCAAACGGATGAGACGCAGCAGCTTGACGGATTTCCGCAACGACGTGCTGTAGTTGCTGCTTTCTGTGAAGATGTAGCCGTACGGGAGGGCCGCTATCATGTCCACCGCGAACCAGGAGCGCAGATACCTCGAGGCGGCCAGCTGGCGGTCGTAGCGGATGGACCCATCTCGGTCCACGGCCGTGTTGAACGTTATAACGATGTCGATCATGAAAAACACGTCCAGGGACGTCTCGAAGCCGTTGTCGCTTGCCGCGACGTCGAACGAAGCCTTGAACTGTGGATAAGAGCATCAAAACCACCACGCAACAGTGAGATCAAAACACCACAGCTCTCAATCCTCGTGCTTTCACGTACCGGGAGCACGAACGCGTTGTAGAAGATGAAACAGATGCTGGTGATGTCCCATCCGAGACGAAAGCGGCCCAGCGGATCGATCATCTTGCTGGCTGGACGGAGATCCTCTTTGCCGCGGATCGTTCGCTCCGTGTGGAGCACCCCACGTCTCGGCGACGGGACCTCCTGCAGCCCAGCGCCCGTCGCGCCCCTCACGTCTTCGCGTTCACTCAGATCCCCAGCCGGGGCCGAGCTGCCAGGTCCTCGCTCGATGGGATCCTTGTCGTGACTGCTGCCGATCGAATGCGGCGCCGGCATGACCGAAGCCGACTGGCTGGGTCGACTGTCCGGCTGCTCCGCGCCCACGAACTCCTCGTCTTCCTCTTCTAAGGCGTCCGCCGTCACGATCGCCACGTTATCGTCCAGCATTGTGGCGCGCACTTTCTGGTAATTCTCGTATTCTTCCCCGGGCGACAGCGTCATGTGCATGCCGCGTCGTTTGCTGGGGCTCGCGGCCTCCTGCGCACCAGCGACCGCCACATCTGTAGACACCCCAGCAGCCAAGAGTGTGTTGGTGATTTCCTGGGCGAAGCGAGTGCGACGACGCAGCCGCGAGTAGTAGAACGAGTCGAGATCCAGGTCCTGAAGGCGCACAACACGCTCATGTTAGACCCAGCCACGCCAAGTAAAAGGAGTTTGCGACCACTTGACGCCTTACCAATTCCGTAGGTGACTGCGCCTTGGAGTCCAGCAACTGCATGAGATGCGATGAGCCTCTCCGTACCAATTGCTGCAAACGAGCAGCAAGAACAACGCGAGCATGGTGTCAAAGCCCAGTCTTGTCTGCAGGCGGCGGGAACGTTAGAACGCACCTTTGCCTGGCCAATGGTACTGCGTTTGGACTTGACGTGACTCTCCTCCGTCTCGGAGACACGTGGACTATGGAGCGCCAGGGCCTTTTCGCCGTCGCCGTCCGACATCATGGCTCCAGTCGGCACTTCGCGCACCAGAACGCTGCAAAACTGGACGACGAGAGCACTCGCTTCGGGGGATGAAGGCGCACGACTCAACCTGCGACTTCAAGGGCCATTAGACGACACGAGACGCCTCGAAAAACGGGAGCTTACCGTCGAACAGACGCACAAACCCCTTCGGAAAATAACCACCCCGTATCACGAGTCGCGGCCGAAATGCGAAACATCCTTTCAAGCTCCCGCACCTCAAGCCAAAGGCGCTTGCTTCGTCCTCTTCACCGATCGACAGGATTCTGTGTGGCAGCAGGTCAATAAGAAAGCACGGAAGTATATTCCATAAGGCGCGAGGCGGTGTCGGAGTCTCCTCCACTTCCTTCAAAACGTCCGCCAACCTCAGGCGACCGCGTCGAGCTAGTCGCCCCCTTTGTCTGCCTTTCTAAGCGTAATACTGCAGCGTGGCCTTCTTCTTGGCCGAGACCACCGAAATGCCCTCCATAAAGTCCTCGTGCTTGATCACCGTGCTCTCGCGCCGCAGCGCCAGCATCCCGGCTTCCACGCACACCTGGCGAGGTCCAGCAAACGAAATAACAGATCAGTATCAGCATCTAGCACAGCAAAGCTAACGAATCCGTGCCAGCAACTGGCAAGGCGACGCAATGTATGGACTGCGAGTGCACGTACCGCCTTCAATTGGGCGCCGTTAAAGTCGTCTGTGCAACGCGCCAGCTCGTCAAAGTTGGTGTCTGCAAGCCCCGCATACAACCCCAGAGAGCCGTGACAAAACCCAGTCAGCTAGCCGCCTCCAAGTATCAATGACAGGCGCATACACCTCTCGACTCGTACCTTCCGTGTCCACGTTCATTTTGCGGGAGTGGATCTGCAGAATGCGAGCTCGTGCTTCTTCAGTCGGGTGCGGCAGCTCAATCTATCAAAAAAAACATCACGCAGCCCAGTTAGCACTCTATCTTCTGGGGCTCTGAGGCCACCACCCACTCCTTCCATTGCTGTCCTCCTTTACCTTGCGATCCAGGCGACCGGAACGAAGCAGCGCCGGGTCCAGCACATCCGGACGGTTCGTGGCGGCGATCACCTTGATCTTCGTGTTGTTGGTGAAGCCGTCCAGCTGGTTCAGCAGCTCCAGCATCGTTCGCTGCACCTCCCGATCGCCCGACTGCTCGCCGCCAAAGCGCTTGGTACCGATGGCATCCAACTGTCGACATGTACCAGTTAGTTACCTGTGATTTCACCTGCAGCACAAATCCGAAAGAGGGACAGGGTTTCCTTCGTACCTCATCGATGAAGATGATGGCGCCGCCGCGGTCCTCGTCCTTGCATTTCTCCTTGGCCAGCTCGAAGGCGTCGCGAACCAGCTTGGCGCCGTCGCCAATGAACATCTGCACCAATTGCGGAGCCGCCAGCTTGAGGAAGATGGCGTCCGTCTGCTTCGCACAAGCCCGAGCCAACAGCGTCTTGCCTGTACCCGGAGGTCCGTGCAACAACACGCCCTTAGGCGGCAAGATGCCGATGGCGTCGAACTTCTCCTTGTGGGTCATGGGGAGCACCACAGCCTCCACCAGCTCCTGGATCTGCTTGTCCAGTCCGCCAATGTCACTGTATTCCTCCGTGGGCTTCTCGTCCACCTCCATCGCTTTGACACGGGAGTCGTACTCGCTCGGCAGCTTCTCCAGAATCAGATAACTGTCCTTGTTCACGCCCACCAGGTCGTTCGGGATGAGGCCATTCGGCTCCACGAGCCCCGGAATAGGCAGGAAGATGGTCTGACGCGTCGACGTCTTGATGACCGCGCTCTTGCCCTTGCGCTGCGCATCCACGTCGGTCGCGGCACCGTCCTGCTCGTCCTCGTCGTCCTCCAGCTCCAGGATCTCCACCACGTTGGCCACCAAGTACGGGAGCTGCTTGTTCAGCTTCACCTTCTCGTTGTTCTCCTTGATGCGCTCCCGCTGCGAGTTGGACTCGTGGTTGATCCGCTGGATGTCGCTGCGCATGATGCGGATGTCGTTGTCCAGCAGGCGGATGCGCTGCCGCAGCTCCTCGTTGGACATGAGCAGGATCTCCGGGTCCAGCCCCTCCTCCGCGCCGCCCCAGATCTCCGCCGACTCCAGTTCGCTCATGTTCCTTCGCTCTGCTTCTTGGCTTGCCTTTCGCGTTGTGCGTTGCTTGGATTCCTCCCCCTCTTTGTGCTCAATATGAGCCAATCACGTGACAAAAAGAACACATAATGCACTATGATTGGCTAAAAGCAGGGAGCGCGATCTTTCGCATCTGCAACTTCTTTTATGGCGTTCAGATAAACGTTGCACGAATGTTGCGGAAAAGGATATGGCTACAGTCTCTAACTGTTATTGGACTGGGAGTCGAACCTATTCGAACGTCCCCGACCATTTCGTAACGCAGCGAACGTTCACGAACTCGCCGCCCTCGTCCTCCGCCTCCTCCGCGCTGCTGCTCTTGGCTTTGACGGCTGTCTTCGGGTCTTCCTGCGCGCAAGACACGATGGCGATCTCCTTCGTCTCGGAGTCCTGTGATATCCGAATCTCCGCATCTTCGCGTCCAAACAGTCGAGTCACAGTCAATACTCCATCCAACACGGTGAATGGTGCCTCACTTCCGAGTCCACGTACCGGGGTTGAAGGGGCGCAAATAGCGCAGCAGCTTGGACTTGAGCAGCTGGATGGGCCCCGTCTCCACATCTCGTGCTCCGTATTTGGCGAACACTTTGCTGGACGTGACTTTGCCGTTGATCACCGCGGATCGGACTTTGTAGTGCACGGAGTCCAGACGCGACATGTAGTCGGCGATGTTGTCCTAGCAGCAGGTAAGGAATAGTAAACAGTCAGCGAGTCGCATTCCTCCAGTCAGCCAGCACTGTTAATACTCTCAGCGAAGCTGACGGACCGTCGGCCTTCCTGGCGGTCGTAACTCACCTCGATCCAGAGTCGGTGCCAGTACTTGCCGCGATAGTTTTCGTCCAACTGCTTCAGCTTCAACGCGATGATCTCCACGATGTGCGAGTGCTCGAACGGCAGAAACGGAATTACCTGTTCCAGTTGGCAGGCAGTTTTAATAACACAACACGAAAAGTCAGATGTCAAGGCTCGAATCACTCTGCGAACAAGAAGCATAGCTGCGGTACGCACCTGGTCAATCATCTTGCCAAAGTCCAGCCGCTTCCACTGATCATCCAGTGCTGCCTTCACTACTCGCTCCAGAGCGACGGTGGGGATCTCCTCTCGCGTTTCGTATTGGATCATGACCTGTTCCATGTCGGTGACGCCGATGTCCGACACCAGCACGAAGATCACCTAATATCACGCTTTGTGAGCTCGAACCTCGTTCCTATCCACCTGAAACTGAATATGACACAACGATGCACGTACATTACTGGTATCAATGTTCTTGGTCACGCCGTGCTTGTAGTACGAGAACTGTGCGCTCGAGCTCACTGCTTCCATCAGAACTGCACCAGGATCGTCAGCTGGTAAGAAGAGTTCGGACCAACCGTATCGGACACCACGACTTCTTAACAGTATCAGAGCGTACCGTCTAGCGTATGCGGGATCACCTTCTGCACCTCGTCGATCACGACGACTGCCTTCCCTGAGCAATGGTGCAAGTGTTCCGCCAATCTGCAACCGTTCAAACGTTCAAACGCAGTCGTCAATGCAAAGTCCAGCAGCAAATTCGATGCAGCTACAGACTGAACCAGGTGCAATGCAAAGCAATAGCGTACCTCGTCTTGATCTGCGTATGATATTCCGTGATCGGGTTCGTGAAGTTGTCGCTAAAATCCTCGCCACTATCACAACGCCATTGTGTAAAAATAAAACAAAATGAATAAGGCCGCCATCGACGATTTACCATAGAAATGAATCCAATGGCCCTTACCGGAAGATCAACAAGCCTGAAGGCACGCGCTTCTCACTGTTCGGCAGCCGCTTCTTGCGCTTGAACAGGCTCTCCGCCAGCAGGTTCGACATCTCCGTCTTGCCCGTGCCCGTTGGCCCCGTGATCGCCAGCACGAGCGGCGTGCGGTCTTTGCTGGACAACCGCCTAATACACCACAACAGCAAGCATACGTAGCCGCTAGTTATGGATCGGTGCACACATATCCAGGCACTCAGTCGCGCGCTTCACGTACGAGAACTCCCAGGCTTCGATCGCCCCGACTACGGACTCCAGCGCGCGTTCCTGGCCCTTCAAGTTCTGCTGCAGATGCTGCCGCACCGACTGCGACGGCTTGTCAACGTGTGTGCATTGATCTACAGTAATCACCGCGCATAATGAGAAACACGAGCGCCAAGCACCAAATGCACCCAGCTGCCGCAACGTCCGGAAACGGACAAAGAAGAAAACCGCCTCGCATTCAGCACGTACAGCCCAGCCCCGTGTGATACACCGCCGTCTCCCAATACTCCTCCCATCGCACTGTGAGGGCGCAGACGCCTGGTGCCGCACATGCGATGGCGAGCAGCAGCAGTAGCGATAGACGCCGCAGACACTTCCCGCTGGTGGCGACGTTCTCCATCCTCGGTTTCCTCGGCAATTACGTTATGGGACGGTTGCCCTTTTCGCTACATGAAGCAAAACGAACAACTCTCGGGTCGGGTTTGGAATCCGCCAAACCCGGTCCGTTTTGGCAACTCAAGCGGCGATCGCAATGTAACATGTCGTGATATTTTGAGTGTTGTGTCGGATAATTGTTAATTGACTCGCAACAAGTTGAAGTTGAACTTACTCCCCGCGCACTTCCGCACTTCCGCATTTCCGCATTCCGCATTTCCGCAAAAGGGAAACGATGGTGGCGCGCGCGCGCAAGAGCGACGACACCTCGCGCCGCCTCTTCCGCGCGCAGCTTGTGATGGAGGAAACGACGGGGGAGCGGAAGCTGCGCCACTCGAAGCGGCATGGCGAACTGGCGCTCGACACCACCACGCAGAGCGCGTTCTTCGTGTACCCGCGGCACATGCGCCTCTTCCAGCGCAAGTTCGAGCAGCCACTCAAGTGCGTCGTCGGCAAGAAGCTGCTGCGGGTGTATTCGAGCAATGGCAAGCGCAGCTTCATGTACGTAGGTCCACCGTAACTGGGCGGCGACCGCAGAGGGGAAAGTGGATGCTGTGACATACGCTCAATGGATGAAAACGCGCGGCATAGGTGCAGATTGCTGTCGGAAGAAGATGTGGCCAAGTGCGTGGCGATTTTCACGGAATTCGGAGGTAGCGGAGTGATGCCCAATGTTGATTGCAGTTGAGGCTTGGGGAATTGGCACATGCTGCTCATGGAATCAACCTACTGGTTTGAGTGCAGTTGAGGTCATCGCTGTCGGAGAATCCATGCTGTCCTCGACTGACTCCTGCCGAATCTCCTCGACACCAGACAGCGTGGTGATTGCCGGTACGTTTCAGTCTAATGAGACACTGCTGTCTGCCCCTCGAAGTGATTTATGGTATCCAACGAGCCCCCCGGCTCGCAACTGATGACATCGACGCATTTGAATCTCCAGCATGCGAAACTGCGCTGCGAACGATCCGAGAGGCGCCGCAAGAAGCGACGCGCGCTGAAATACGCGACTACGAGAACTCCGCCCAGCTTCAAGCAGATACGGAAACGATCATGAGGGCGATGTTCAGCAGCAAGTCCTAGCCGCTGGTTCTCGTCCGAATCATGCATTCTGCTGCCAAGCGGCTCCGCGACCGGCTAATTTAACCACACAAGGTACCAAACCAATCGATCCATCCACGTTGACAAGACTATCATTATATAATGTTGTGCTCATAAGGGATGCCACGCGATGCACGACTGAGCGCGACTTCCATGGCCTTCTTCACACGAGAGGGGCGTTCCCGTAAATGTCGAACATGCCCAGAATAAAAACGCTCGCAAGCTGCGAAACGATGACGCTGGCGAGTCCATAGCGGTACGCCCAGTATACGCGGCGCGAGGAGAGTGCGTCCAGCTCATTGACCCAAGTGGAGACTGTGGAGAGCGAGCCCAAGAAGCCCACGAGGATGCCGCCTTCCCCAAACAGCACGAAGGTGCGGTAGGTGGCACCGCCGTCCTGAGATGTGATGCTGGAGACGATCTCCATGACGCAGCTGAGGCACGACGCGGCCACATTGGGTAGGAAGGTGTAGAAGGGGAAGTGTTTCCACTGGGGCTGGCTGTTGCGGAGCGATAGAAAGTAGCGCAGCAGCGCTCCAAACGGGCCGAAGCAGAGCGAGAGCAAGCGTGAGCTCGGGTAGTTGGCGAAGCCGATGAAGGGCAACACCCAGAGTACCGCCGTCATGAGGAGTCCAGTCCAGACCCAGGCGCGCTCGTTATGGTGCACTGGGTGCTGGTCGTGCTCCACTTGGGCGATCTCCGAGATCAGTTCAGTGCAGGAGTCGCGTGCGGTCACCAACGATTCCTCAGTAGCACGGACACGGAGAGCTACCAGCTGTCCGAAGGATTGCAGCTTGATCTCCCGGAAGTGGCTGATGTTGCGTTCGAGGTCCACCTTGAGGTGGGGCAGATCCACGGGCGGCTTGCGGAACGGATATTGCTGCAACGTAAAGTAGTGCACGACACCTTCCCCGATATGGGCACCGAGGCGGAGACTCACCATCGCACTGGCCACTTGTACACATAGCACCAGGATGGCGTTCAGCCAGCGGCCATGCACGAACATCAACGCGGCAGCCAAGTCCCAGCTCGCAAACGTGGTGCAGCAGCCGCAGAAGCCCGTGGTGACGCCCGTCAGCAGCGTGTTGTACTGGTTGCGCAGCACTGGCTTCAGTCGGCCGGCCACGCCCATGACGAAACAGCCCACAACGTTGGGCAGGAAGTAGGAGAAGCCCAGCAGCTCCAGCAGCTCCGTCTGACTCGTATACAGCGCCTTCGCGAACTCCGTGAGCAGAACGCGCACGCCCACGCCGAAGTACGCACCTATGCTCACGCTCACTACCACTGGCACATACTTCTCCACCGTCTTCTTGGACATACCGCACCAGAACGTCGACCTCGCGTTGCTGGCCGCGGACTGGTCGCTGTTCGCTTCGTCGCCGCTTTCGCTCAGACCGTCATCGGTCACCACGTCCGCGCCGTCTTCTGTCGACGACGTGCTGCTGCCAGGAACCTCCAAGTCCACCACCCGCGGCGTCGACAGCGTCGCGAAGTCCTCCGCGATCGTCTGCATTTGCTCGCTCGCCAGCTCCGTTCGTCCCGCTCGGCTCCGGCGCGGCTGGAGGGGACGCAGAATTGCAGAATGCCATGTTGCTATTTTCTGTGATTTGCGATGCCCAGCATACAAAAACGCTGTCTAACAATTGCATGTCAGGGGGTACTATACTATTTTCGTCGCGCTCTTTTCTCTCTCCCTGCTGAGACACGCAAGTCCCGAAGCTCATTTTCAGCCGTCGACCAACCGTGGCCTTCAGCAAAGTCGCCTGCTCTCTCTGTCCTCGCCCCTCTCGTTTTGTGTATCTATCGAAGCAGCGGCACCTCGCGCGATCGCTTGGACGCGTAGCATACTCGTGGCATGCCGGCTAGAAGGCCGCGCGCTCGGCAAACTTGCGCGCTGGCGGCTATTTGAACCGTCGGAGTACTGCAGTGAGGCGGGCAGTGCCTGCTGGAGACAGCGGCTCGCATCAGAAATTCTGATGCGGAAACTGTTTCTCTGGACGTGTATCCAATCGCCCGGTCTATGTCCAGTGTGGGGCGACCAGCTCGAAATTGCGTGATAAGGCATAACCAATTCGAACCCCCATCGATTGTGAAAGGTCGTCTATAAATTTAAAAGGATGTCCCGCTAGTGCATTTAGCAATTGTCCAAAAGAAATAATACAGTTAGGGAGCGATGGACAAAACTCTGCAACTGTATGCTTGATATTAACCGTTTACAAGTATAGCACGTTGCATTTCCTTCCGTTAAAAAAATATATTGATCAACTGCAGCAGGCGTGGAGAAATGGGGGCTGCCTGAAGGAAGACCGCATGGCCTTCGCTCGCTCGCTCAAACGACATCGGACTGCGCGCGACTCAACGCTCGGAAGTGGCTGCCGGTGCCTGAGCCCACTCGCGAGCGACGCGCTCCCGAATTCCTGGCCGAGCGCGAGATGCTGAACGTGCCGCTGGAGCGAGGCGACGGGGACACGCTCACCCTTGGCGAGCGAGCCACGAAGTTGGCGTTGAACACGGCGCCGTCGGTGTTATCCGTGTCGTCTTGCACTACAAAGTGTTCGTACGCCGACATGTTGCCCCCGCGATTGGCAAACGGATCGAAACCCGCGGCGGAAGTGCCGAACATGGACACGCGCGACGGCGGCGGCGGCAGCGGGAGGTTCTCGGCCGCCAGCGCCTCTGCTAGGCGATCGTAGTCCACCGAGTGGTGGTTCACCACGCTTCTGCCCAGAGCCAAGCGACGGCCATCCAGTCGCATCTCCGACAGCGAGTGCACCGAGTCCCGATCGCCGTCATGTTGCATGAAGTACGCGGCGGTGGAGAAGTCGCTCGTGGTGCTGATCTCATTCGAGAGCGATTGCGCGAGCTTCTCATCCAGCAGCGCCATGCGCGTGGCAATATTGGCCAATGCGATCGACGGCTGGATGATCAGCACGCCCTGCTCCTTCAGCTCTTTGCTGAACGTGCAATCCGGGATCAGTGCGATCATGCGCGGATGAGCATCGCCCAGTAGGTTTTTCATGGTTTGCACGTGCTCCAAAGTGCGCGTTCCATCGCCGGTGAAGATCAACACGTCGGCCGACGTCATGCCCTGGACGTCATGGCCCTGCTCGCTGTCCTTGAGCTTGTTCTTGTACGCGATGAGGTCGCCCTTCGCGGTGCGAGACAAGATGGTCGCATTCATCTTGTGCCACTTCTCCGCGAGCTCTTCGTCCAAGAGCGGGACGTTCACACGCGCGCCGTACAGCGACAGCTCCAGCGCGACTTCGAAGGCCACTTCGTCCTCGCCGATCACCACTGCATTGCGGACCTTATAGAACGGCAGCAACGCGCGTGGATCGCCGTTCCCCGGCGTCATGTTCGTGCTGGAGATGCGACTGCGGCGCAGGACCCTGCCGCTGGCTTCGTTGTCCGAAGTATCCGAGCCATCTTCCGCTGCCTTGGCCGCCTGTGCCTCCGCCACGCGGTCGTACATGCTCTCGCCCGCGCGACTGAGCCCGATGGCGCACAGCACGGGGCCGATGATCTGGTTCACGACGACGGCAGCCACGATCGTGGCCGCGAACTCGGCGGCCCAGGGCTCCGTACTGAGCGCCTTCACCTCGTTGGCCAAGCCCAAGGCCACGCCGGCCTGTGGCGTCATGGTGAGCCATAGGTTGTTGTATTGCCTCGGCGAGAGCTTGAGCAAGAAGCGGCCGCCGCAGTAACAGGCGATGAAGATGGCTACGTAGCGCAGCACCACATACAAACTCATGAGCGGGATGGCGTCCACCACTTTGTCCAGTTTCAATGCCGCCCCCGTCATAACGAAGAACGGGAGGAACATGTACGGCGCCACAGTATCCAAGATGACGTGCATGTCGTGGCGGATGAGAGAGTAGTGACCCGCGATACACGAGGAGACCATCAGCACCAGCAACGGCTCGAGCTTGACCTCCCAGGAGATCCCGTAGGCGGCATCCGTGGCCTCGCTGATGGTGTTGGTGGAGATGTAAAACACGTAGCCCATCGTCAGCCAGAGGAAGCCCTTCACATACAGCGACGTGCGGGTCGTCCACCACGAGGACTTCTTGGGTCTTGGCTTGCGCTCGCTCTCCAGATCTTCCACGTACGCGTTGTGAGGGTGTGGCTCGTTGTCTGGATCCGGAGAGGCGACTTCCAGATCCGGCTTCTGCTCGTAGTTGGATCCCGTGCCAGGAATCGGTGGGTGGAGATCGAGATGCTCCTCTGCGGAGCTGCCTGGGATCTGGAAGATGAGGATGATCAGCAGCGCGATGAAGCAGCCGATGAGCAGATTCGACAGCACGATGGCCAGTGTGAAGAAGAGGTTGCCGATGGACACGTCCAGGTTGGCGCAGTAGATGGAGCACACGATGCGCGAGATGGAGAAGGACACGAGTACCACGAACTCGGCGGTCATGGTGGCGCCCAGCATGAGGTTCGTGAAGGGTCCGACGCTGTTGAGCTCGATCTTGATGGCCATGACCGTCGCGGGCGAGCCCAGCACGGAGATGGAGCCGAACATGAGCGCGATTCCCAACTGGCAGCTCGTGATGAAGTCGTCGTAGAAGAACGCGTTGTTCGCGAGGAGATGCACGGCCGTGAGGGTCACCATGGCAGTCACGTAGAGCACGCCCAGCAGGGTGAAGATGGGCTTGAGTTGCGGCCGCAGCTCCGGCAGGTAGATCTCCTGACCGGCCTGGAACGAGATGAAGGACAGAGCCAGCGCACTCACGTAGTTCGAGAGCATGTCCACCAGCCCCTTTGACAGCAGATTAGCCACGAATGGCCCGGCCAAGATGCCAATAACCAGGTAACCCGTGATGAGCGGCAGCTTGAAGAATTTCGGGAAGAAGAGCCCCAGCGGATGCGCTGCCACCAGCACCACGATGAAGGCCAGCGCGTATTGCAGCGTGTCCACGGTGTTATCCCAGGAGTTGAAGGGCACCGTCTCGTCGTCCTCGCTGCTGAGCTTGCGGGAGATGCGATGGCCGTCATTAACCAGCGCTTCTTGACCCGCGACAGAGCCGACGAGCAGCCATAGCGCAGACGCGAGCGTCACCGGCCAGGCAACGCGGCCTCCTGCCATCGACTTTGAGCGGATTGCTCCTCCAGAGGCGAGCCGAAGCGGGTGAGCTGTTTCGCGCAAACGCAGAAATGAGCCAACGCGGCGACGGACAAGTCGCCAGGTATTTATACTGGACGACGCCTCTCTGCTGTCATATCCCCGGCTGGGAAGAGAGAGAGAGGCGGCTGGTTCCTTCCGGCAGGACGCATCACCCACCCACAGGGTGGCCCAGTTCTTTGTGGCAAGAAGCGAAGATGGACAAACAGCTTGAGGTTCCGCCCGAGAATCCCACGGTCGCCGTGGCGGTGGACACCTTGCGTGGTCAGATACAAACGCGCGATCGCAATCAGGCTCTCGCCTCTCGGAGCCAAAACTGCAGGGAAGTTCCTGGAAATGTATGTTGCCTAACGATTATCCAAACGAGACTTCGTATCTGGGGATACCGGTAGAGTTGCTGGGGAGATAAGGTGGCCATCGACGTGTGCTCATATGTCAAGACGAGAACTCGGCATTTTAATTTTGTTTTGGAACGGCTTGAATTATGCGCAATTGTGCAGTTGTACGATGAACGACAGGTGCTTGACCTGGCAAACAAGAAGACGCAGGTGTTACTTTCATAATTAGATCCAGCTTGGGGAAAGGAAGCCGGATGTGGTGGTGCTGCTTGCGACTTGTCCGTAGCGGCTATTTTATGCAAAAATATATCCATTAATCAACACGAAAATAGAACGTTTCTTGCCTTTTAGCTGCTTTTTTGTGAATGTTAATACAAATGATAACTGGCAGATGATTTGCACCGGGTGCGTCTGGTTAATCGATGCTATGTTAACTTAATCAACTCTATGAACAAGGAGCATTGTTTTAGCACTGCCACTGTATATATTTAGGCGTGATCCCTAAATACCACTTGATTTTTCTATTCTTTACAACACACAACGTTAGTGGTAATACCATACTGCAAAATAAAATGCACTCTCACGGCTTTTCTATATTTTTACTAAAATAATTCGCCAAACAGAACGGATGAAGGAAGTTGGAGCAAAAAGAGCCAGAATCGACAACATACATGTATGATTCATGAGGCCAGGCCCCAGCATTTCTACGCCGCTTGTGAGTGGCTCGCGAGCCAGACGAATGGTTGCTGCTAGGGATGGACGACGAAGCAATCAAACCAACTCATGCCGGCAGGCCACGGCTTCAAGCGTATATTCGCATTGCCATGCAATACATGTAATCACCTTCGTCACATGGGCAAGACAGGGTGCAGAACGCTGGCATTGGGCTTACTTCAAGCAATAGGCAATACGTCTCGGAGGAAGCAGACGCATCGTGTACCTACCGTATTCTGAGTTGTGCACGCCTTTTAACCATTTCGAGTTCTTGAATGGGGGGCTTTTTTCGGCCGCGCGGCGTGTGTGCGTGTGTGCCGTCCCTGCTCCGGCGAACTCTTTACTGCCGAACTTCCGCCTGGGTTTCCATCACGCGACCTTCGCCCGTTTTCACAGCGATACCACACCACTGGACTTCGAAGAATCCCTCCAGCGAATACGCGGCAGAAATTAGATTCCGTTACATGCGCTTCAGTTTAATTCTGTGTGCCGCTCATATCTTTGCCTGGACGTATTCTCGCAGGATTGGACAGATGCACGGATGTTAGGATACCGGTGATGGAGACGCCAGCTCAGTAACAATATGGATTCAATCTCGTCAACCGTGGCGAGTGCGGTGACGACGACCACGGGTTAAACGTGTATACTGAGTGAGTATACATCGGGGAAAGAGGGGTCAACTGTGCTAGAAGTAAACTGCTTCGGCACTGAGGAGTTGTCCAAGGAACACCTCGCGTCCGGGCGTCACCTCGATATTGGCGGCTGCTGAGACTAGTTGGTCCTCTGCAGACGTAGGTAAATGTTAACATTTTAATAAGACAAAATTAAAAGTTAATTTTGGCCAGCCACTTGTCGTCGGCAACGGCTTACGCGCACACCGCCGGGAAGATCAATCCAGACATCAGCTCGCCCAGAAACAACTGACTGGCAGATCTGGCAAAGGGCGGTGAGGAACGGCCTCGCTGGCAGCCAGCAGGTCCCCGCACGCTTATCATGTGCCTCGAGTTGTCCAGAAAGCTCGATCGCGGCACTGTCAGGTCGGATTGACGCGGTGTTATGATCCTTATTTACGTACTCGAAGACGTAGATACGTTTACATCAGCAGTCGATCTTATTTACGTCCACCTCTTCTCGCTCCTCCCGTAAGTTAAGCAGCCACACGAAACTTCCGTCCGAGGAATGTATTTTACATGGCTCCCTCTCTCTCCAACGACAAGTCCAAACCCGCCCGTCCATTCCACCCGACCCGACCCGCCCGCGCGTCGCCTCTTTGCCCTCTTCTCCATTCAATTCATCCTCCATTCTCCCGACGGGCGCTCAAGGCTTCCCCGTCGACTTGTCCGCGTGTGCCTCCCGTTCCAGCCGTCAGCATGAGGAGCGACGTGACCGCGGAGGAGGTGCAGATGCTGCAGCAGCCGTTCGTGCGCGGCGAGACGGACATCTTCGCGTACCTGACGGCGCTCATGAAGCAGCGCGTGCTCATCTTCGACGGCGGTATGGGCACCATGATCCAGATGCACAAGTTTTCGGAGGAGGACTTCCGCTCGGAGCGGTTCGCGGACTCGCCCGTGCTGGTGAAGGGCAACAACGACCTGCTGTCGCTCACGCAGCCGCAGGTCATCAAGGCCATCCACAAGCAGTACATGGAGATCGGCCAGGCGCAGCTCATCGGCACCAACACGTTCTCGGGCACCACTATCGCCCAGGCGGACTACAAGATGGAGCATTTGGTGTATGAGCTCAACTTCGAGTCGGCCAAGCTGGCGCGCGAGGCTGCGGACGAGGTTACGGCGCTGGACCCGCTGCGTCCGCGCTTCGTGGCCGGCTCCGTCGGCCCCACGAACCGGACGCTGTCCATTTCTCCTAACGTGGAGGACCCTGGGTTCCGCAATGTGACGTTCGATGAACTGGTGGATGCGTACTATACGCAGGTGGAAGGGCTGGTGGATGGCGGCAGTGATGTGCTGTTGGTGGAGACCATCTTCGACACGCTGAACGCCAAGGCCGCCGTCTTCGCCGTGAACAAGTACCAGGAAGCCGTGGGACGCAAGCTGCCGCTCTTCATCTCGGGCACGATCGTGGATATGAGCGGCCGCACGCTGTCCGGGCAGACCACGGAGGCTTTCTACGTGAGTCTGCGCCACTCGAAGCCCTTCTGCATCGGGTTGAACTGCGCTCTTGGTGCGAATCAAATGAAGCCGTTCCTGCAGCGACTGGCCAATGTGGCGGAGTGTTTTGTGTCTGTGTACGCGAACGCCGGATTGCCCAATGCTATGGGCGGGTACGATGACGGGCCAGCCTTGATGGCAGAGTACTGTGAAGAGTTCTCGAAGGATCGACTGATCAACATGATGGGCGGTTGCTGCGGCACGACACCCAAGCACATCCAGGCTATTGCCGAGATGGCGGCGAAGTACAAGCCACGACCGCTGCCAGCTCTCAAGGAGCCGTTCATGTGGCTCTCGGGGCTGGAGGACATGGTCGTGACCAAGGAGCGCTTCAGCTTCCTGAACGTTGGCGAGCGATGCAACATTTCCGGGTCCATCCGCTTCAAGCGGTTGATCATGAAGGGCGACTACGGCACAGCCATGGACATCGCAAGACAGCAAGTGGAGGACGGCGCGATGGTGATCGACGTGAACGTGGATGACGGCATGCTGGACGGCGTGGCGGCCATGGAGCGATTTCTCAAGATTGCCGTGACCGAGCCGGACGTGTCCAAGGTGCCGTTCATGGTGGACTCGTCCAAGTTCCATATCGTGGAGGCTGGCCTCAAGTGTGTGCAGGGCAAATGCATCGTGAACAGTATCTCGCTCAAGGTGGGCAAGGAGCTGTTCATGGAGCACGCGCGGATCGTGAAGAACCACGGCGCTGCTGTGGTGGTCATGGCGTTCGACGAGAATGGGCAGGCCGCTACGGAAGCCGAGAAGGTGCGCATCTGCAAGCGGTCGTACGATATCCTGGTGAATGAGGTGGGCTTCCCGCCGGAGGATATCGTCTTCGACCCGAACATCCTGACGGTAGCCACGGGTATGGAGGAGCACAACAACTACGGCGTGGACTTTATCAACGCCTGTCGGATCATCAAGGAGCAGAACCCGTACTGCAAGATCAGCGGCGGTGTTTCCAACCTGTCGTTCGGCTTCCGAGGCGTGAACGTCATTCGCGAAGCCATCCACAGTGTGTTCTTGTACCACGCAGTCAAGGCTGGTATGGACATGGGCATTGTGAATGCGGCCATGCTCGAGGTGTACGACGACATCCCGAAGGATCTGCTGAAGCTGGTGGAAGATGTGGTGCTGAACCGGAATCCAGAAGCCACGGAGGCGCTTCTGGATCGCTCGTTGATAGAGAAGGAGAAGGCGGATGCGGCCAAGAAGGGCGGCGTGGTGGCGAACGCGGGGAACAAGCAGGAATGGCGCAGCAAACCTATTGGCGAGAGGCTGACGCACTCGTTGGTGAAGGGCATTTCCGAATTCATCGACCAGGATGTTGAGGAGATGCGCCAGGTCGCAGCGAAGCCGCTGGACGTGATTGAGGGTCCGCTTATGGACGGGATGAACGTGGTTGGCAAGCTGTTTGGGTCGGGGAAGATGTTCCTGCCGCAGGTGATCAAGTCGGCTCGCGTGATGAAGAAGGCCGTGGCGTATTTGCTGCCGTTCATGGAAGAGGAGAAGAACCAGAAGCGACTGGCGAACACAGCCAACGGTATCGAGAACGAAGAGGAGGACGAGGACTCGCAATACGCTGGCAAGGTGCTGATTGCCACGGTGAAGGGAGATGTCCACGATATCGGCAAGAACATTGTGGGTGTGGTGCTAGGCTGCAACAACTACAAGATCATCGATCTGGGCGTCATGGTCCCGTGTGAGGAGATCCTGCGGGTGGCCAAGGAGCAGAAGGTCGACGTGATTGGCCTGTCGGGTTTGATCACTCCTTCGCTGGACGAAATGGTGTACGTCGCCCGTGAGATGAGCAAGGCGGGTCTGACCGTGCCTCTCATTGTGGGAGGCGCCACGACGTCGAAGATGCACGCGGCGGTGAAGATTGCCCCGCACTACTCGACGCCAGAGCATCCCGTGATGCACGTGCTGGACGCTTCTCGAAGTGTGGTGGTGGTTGGCAATTTGCTTCGTGATGACGAAGAACGCGACGAGTTTGTCGAAGAAGTGATGGAGGATTACGAGGAGATGCGCGAGGATTACTACGCGTCTCTGGACGACATCAAGCTCATTGGCTTCGACGACGCGAAGAGCAAGGGCTACAAGATCGATTACACGGCCAAGCCGCCGTTCCAGAAGGTCAACCGCGTGGGTGTGCATGTGGTTGAGGACTTGCCGCTGGAAGAGTTGGTGCCTTTCATCGATTGGAACCCGTTCTTCCAAACGTGGGAACTACGTGGTCGGTATCCGAACCGTGGGTACCCGAAGATCTTCGACGACGAGACGGTCGGCGCGGAAGCTCGCAAGGTGTTCGACGAAGCCCAGAAGCTGCTGCAAGAGATCATCGACAAGAAGCTGCTGCGTGTGCGCGGCGTCTCGGGGATCTTCCCTGCGTACCGTGAGGGCGACGACGTGATCGTTTGCGACCCGACGAACCCGGAGCAGGAGATCTCCAAGTTCTGCATGCTGCGTCAGCAAGCCGAGAAGGAAACCAGCGACCCTTACATGTCGATGGCGGACTTCATCGCGCCGAAGAGCGCGGAGCACCAGGACTACATTGGCGGCTTTGCGGTCGGGGTGTTTGGCGTGGAGGAGATGGCGGCCAAGTTCGATGCCGAGCACGACGACTTCAACAAGATCATGTCGCAGGCGATCGGCGATCGACTGGCCGAAGCCTTTGCCGAGTACATCCATCGCGAAATGCGCGTGAAGGACTGGGGCTACGCGGCCGACGAGGTGCTGAACCAGGTGGATCTGCTCAAGGTCAAGTACGACGGCATCCGTCCTGCTCCCGGGTACCCGTCGCAGCCGGATCACACGGAGAAGCGTGCGCTGTGGCAGCTGTTGAAGGCCGACGAGCTGATCCAGTTGAAGCTGACCGACAGCTTCATGATGCTGCCGGGCTCGGCCGTGAGTGCGCTGTGCTTTGCCCACCCGGACTCGCAGTACTTCGCGGTGGGGAAGGTTGGCAAGGACCAGGTGGTGGACTACGCGGAACGGAAGAACCAGACGCTGGAGGAGACGGAGCGGTGGCTGGCACCCATCCTGGGCTACGACCGCTCGGCCTAGGCACCTTCCAACGGGTTCTGGCTGCTTTGCAAGGGAGCCACGAGTGCTCGAGCTGGAGTTTCGGCTGCGCGGTTGGACGTCGGACGATAGAAACGCCTTTGGGGACGCAGGTAGCCTGCAAGCTACGATGCCTTCTGTCCCCATTGCCGTTTCTGCTCGCATGTGATAGTGCGTGGAACGATTCGCTTGGATGAGCTTCTTGAGCGAATGGTCAAGTCCAGACGACCGACCTAGCAGACGAAACGGACAGAGCGAGTATGAGGGAAGGCCCTGCAGTGTGAATGCCAATGCATGTCCTCCATCTCATCCATCACCGCCTTTGTCCATTTTGTCCATTTTGTCCATTGCGTTTTGGTGGTGGAGAATCGCAGCACTTGCCTCGGGTAAGTGTCGGCGATGGCTACTTATACGAAGTGGACATCTACAGTACATGTCACCAAAAGACGAATGGAATTGTCGGTGGGTGATGGAGCCGGATTTCCGCCAATCGCAGCGCCGCGTTTGCGTTTTGATTGTTGACCCCTTCAAACCCGACGCGCGTAATAACCGCGAACTTCTTGCGCGCAATGGGCTAGATGTGTAATTACCCGCTTTCGAGGTTTCCCATCACCCAGACTGCTCAAGATCGCGAGGTAATTTTAGAGCCGCTGAAAACTACGTCAATCCTCGGAAGTTGAAGTGGACATAAACTGAGATTCGCTCGGCGTTCCGCCAAAGCAAATAAATTCGTTCCACATCAACCACACTGCGTGGGAAACAAGCGGCGCTTTGTGTAATTTCCGCAAACTCCCTCCGCCTTGCGTCTTCTCTATGTCGAACTTGAACAAGGACGCAAAGACAACGCGACCGCCACCGCATCGCCAACAACAGGCGGCAGTTCGCAATCTCTGGAGCGCGGTGAAGAGCAACCACCCCAGCTTTCCCCGAGCGACCTTCATTCTCGAGTGCGCACTCGCCAACATCAACCTCACATGTGGCGCGCGGGCTCCTCCTCCGCCGTTCTGCATGGCGCGCGTCGCGCCGCCGTCGCCGCCGGGAAGTTCCAACTGCTGCGCGCGCTGAGCACCAAGATCGACGCGGACGCCTACCCGGCGCAGTGGCTGAAGATGGCGACGAAGGAGCTGAAGGGGAAGGATCCGACCACGCATCTGCTGTGGAAGACACCCGAGGGCATCCCCATCAAGCCGCTGTACACCAAGGGCGACGTGGAGGAGCTGGACGTGGCGCAGGCTCCAGGCACGTTCCCGTACACGCGCGGACCCTACGCGTCCATGTACACGGCCAAGCCGTGGACGGTGCGTCAGTACGCTGGCTTTAGTACGGCTGAGGAGTCCAACGCGTTCTACCGCAAGAATCTGGCGGCTGGTCAGCAAGGACTCAGTGTGGCCTTCGATCTGGCCACTCATCGTGGCTACGACTCGGACCACCCGCGTGTCCATGGCGACGTGGGAATGGCAGGCGTCCCTATCGACTCCATCGCAGACATGAAGGTCCTGTTCGACGGCATCCCGCTGGACAAGATGTCGGTGTCTATGACTATGAATGGCGCCGTGCTTCCCATCCTGGCCATGTACATCGTGGCTGCAGAGGAGCAGGGTGTGGATCAGAAGCTGCTGTCTGGCACGATCCAGAACGACATCTTGAAGGAGTTCATGGTTCGCAACACCTTCATCTACCCGCCACTGCCGAGCATGCGCATCATCCAGGACATCTTCGGCTACACGTCTGAGTACATGCCCAAGTACAACTCCATCTCCATCTCAGGCTACCACATGCAGGAGGCAGGAGCTGATGCGCGGCTCGAACTGGCCTTCACGATCGCTGACGGCATCGAGTACGTCAAGGCCGCACAGGCTGCTGGTCTCGACGTGGACGCCGTGGCGCCGCGACTGTCCTTCTTCTTCGCCATCGGCATGAACTTCTACATGGAGGTGGCCAAGCTGCGTGCGGCGCGGAAGCTCTGGGCCACGCTCATGAAGGAGAAGTTCGAGCCCAAGAACGTCAAGAGTCTGCTGCTGCGCACGCATTGCCAAACCTCGGGCTACTCGCTGACCGAGCAGGACCCGTACAACAACATCATGCGTACGACCGTGGAGGCCATGGCAGCCGTCATGGGCGGCACGCAGAGTCTGCACACGAACGCTTTGGACGAGGCACTTGGCCTGCCGACGGAGTTCAGCGCGCGCTTGGCGCGTAACACGCAGCTGGTGCTGCAGGAAGAGACGGGCATCCCGCGCGTGGCCGACCCGTGGGGCGGGTCGTACCTCATGGAGTCGCTCACGCAGGAGTTGGTGGACGCGGCCA
>MBAC02004373.1:0-28680 GCA_001712635.2 Nothophytophthora sp. Chile5 | reverse complement strand
TCCGCCGGCCATACATTTATCAAGCTTATCTCACCTTTTGATCCGTGCCTTCTCCGGAAAAAGTCCGGGGAATTGTCCGACGCCCGCCATACAACGGCCAAGTCGTCCGACGATTCGCAGACACTCTCGTTTTTGTTTTTTTCACTTTTGCTACGAATTGATGGAAATCTCGGTATGTATGCTCATGTCCATATTATGGGCATGTCCGTTTCTAGCGACTGGGACTTTCCACCTCATTTTACTGTCCACCTATTTTTCCTCCCGCCCTTTCCACTCCCCCCTCCTTCACACCGTAAAAGAGCTGGAAAGCACCCAAGCCGCAAAAGCAGCCAACGCGATGGCAAGAGCAGGCAGCGACTCCGCACAGCGGCGCTGCCGCCTGCGCTGGACTGACGCCATGGTCGCGTGTCTCCTGGAGCTGCGCTTGGTGACGCTGCGCGGCGAGTTCGAGGCCTCGCAGTACCGCGCCGTGTCGCTCACGGTGGCGTGGGCCACCCTCCGCGACGAGTTCGCGCGCCGCCAGCCCCCGGAAGGCGAGGTGAACGTGCTCCAGCTCAAGAACAAGTGGCATCTGCTGCGGAAGGAGTACGCCTCGATCCTGCGGCGCGAGCAGGAGCAGGCGCCAGACATCGAGTACCCGCGCTACTTCCCCACGCTGGCCGCGCACTTCCGAGCCAGCCCCGAGTTCATCCAACTGCCGGAAAACAGCAGCAGCAATAATCAGCTAATGGTGTCTCCAGCTCATTCTGCTCCAGCAGCTGGGGGTACGCGGCCGTGTACCTCCGCGACTGAGGTTACGTGTACCTCTGTACCCCCTCCGCTTACTTCAAGTTCAAGGGGTGCAAGCAATGACACCTCGTCGTCGATGCCCATGCCACTGACGTTGCCGCCATTGGCGGTGCGTAGCAGGCAAGGCTACCGTCGGATCGCCAAGAAAGGCACCGAGCCGTCTGCTGTCGCGGAGCCAGAGATGAGCACTCGAGCCGCTTCTCCGAGCCAAACGAGCCAGTCGCTGTCCCAGAAGAGGGCGGCGGCGACTGGGTCGCGTCGCGGACACCACGCGGTGGCGGACTCCCGTCGACGCGTGCGCTGGACGCTGGCCATGATCACGACGTTGCTGGAGCTGCGGCTGGGCGTGCTTCGTGAGCTGTTCAAGCGCAGTCGCAGCTCGGCGCAGCGGTGCGTTGCGTGGGAGCAGCTGGGCACCAGGTTCCGCTTCCAGCTTCGCGCCGCCCCCTTGGATGTGCTGCAGCTCAAGAACAAGTACAATGCGCTGCGCAAGGAGTACATCGTGCTGGCGCAGGCTTCGCGTCAGCAGCAGGCAGGGGTGGCCGACTCGGTGGAGTTCCCGGAGTATTGGGAGACGCTGAGGCACTACTGTGCAGGCGTCGTGCCGGTCCCGGAGGACCTGTCAGGTCCAGCAGCCGAGCAGCCGCAGCAACATGAGCTTGTCGAAGCAAATGGCGAGAGGGGAGAAGCCACGTCGCCTGGTGAACCGCAAGAAGCCGCTGGATCAGCGCGTCTGACGGCCATTCAGCCACGACGGAGCGACTCTGTCAATGCCGAACCTCCCGCACACGCGCTCGAGTCAGCGTCGTCGTCCAAAGGCCGTCGACTGCAGTGGGACAGTGGCATGGTGGCGTCGCTGCTGGAACTGCGCTTGGGTCTGCTAGGCGCCGCGTTCGAGGCCTCGAGTGGCTCCTCCGCCCAGCTGCGCGAACTGTGGAGGCGCCTGCGTCTCAAGTTCGCGCTTCAGCACAACTTGAACGTGGATGTGCTGCAGCTCAAGAACAAGTACAACTCGCTGCGCAAGGAGTACCTGACCACGGCTGCTGCGATCCTTGAGCATCAGGAGAGCGATGGCAAGCCGCCAGCACTGCCTCTGTACTGGCCGGCGCTGCTGTTCTACTTCAGCGAGAAGCAAGATGCGCAGGGCGTCGTCCGCGAATCTGCGATGGATCGAGGGGTTCCCAGTCGGAAACGCCAGCTGGAAGACGACGCTGCGTCACGCAATACTTGGCGACGAGCTGGAAGCGCAGAGCTCCATGGCGAGAGTCCGGAGGACTCGCTGGCTGCCCTGTCAGCAGCGTCCGTGGCGGTCAACAACCAGCAAGGCGGAGCGGAAGAAGGAAGCGCTGACACCACCATGGAGACGCTCGTGAAGCTGGTGCAGAGCCAAACTGCGCAGCAGCAGGCGATGCAGCGGCTACTGGCGCAACAGCAGGAGCAGCTGGAGCGCATGGCTGCCGAGTCCGCGGCGGTGAATGCCGCGCTGTTCCAGTTCCTGCAGGCGAGGAGAGCGGCTGTCAGGCCGTCGTCGACACCCAGTGCCAGCACCACCAGCATCAACAGCAGTAGCAGCATCCTTACCGCCGCAGAGAAAAGTCAATCGGCCAGCGCGGCTTCTCTGGAGCGATTGGGATGAGTGCTGGTGCGACGGCTCTTGCTGGTAGTATTTATGAAGCTCGTTCGTCTCAAAGGCATCCTGTGAGTCACGCGCGGGAGTGAGTTCATGGCGCGGGATACATGGCTACGTTGCGCGTACCGTGGATGAAGACCTCGGGGTTTCTTGCCGCTTTGTCCACACGAACAGTAGCTGCTCGCGGCGCTGGAAGTGCTTGAAGACCGCGACGTCGCCAGGAAGCAGAACGAGCTGGGTGAGTCTATCCGCGAAACACTTGTGGCTGTGGGGCCACGACCGTCGCGACAGCCGTGCTGCTGTCGTCCCGCAACAAGACAATCGGGGAGCTCGGCCTGTTTTCTTGTCTACACATACTTACGCCTCCGTGCCATCTTCTTCCTCCTTCTCGGCTACACCAACTGCCGTTGCTTCCTCGTGTGCTTCCTTCTCGTTCTCCTGCTTCTCCACGTCCGCGACCGCGAGCTCTGTCTCGGCCTCATCTGGTTTGTCGTTCGTAGCCTCCTTCTTCCCGTTCTCTGTCTTCACGTCCTCTCCATCATCAGTGGCAACAGGAACGCAATCACCCCCGTTGGCAGCTGTGGTAGCAGGGGTACTGCTGACCTCAGCGACAGCATTCGAAGAGTCATCTGCAGCCTCCACATCGCCAGTGTTCATTTCTGCGTCGGAACCACCAGGCTGCATCCCCACGTCACCACTGTCGGGTTTGATCTCCGCGGCAGGATCGCCAGACTTGGACACCGCCTTGGCAACACTAACTTGGACACTTGTTTGCGCACTGTCAGCCTTGACATCGAGGTCGGCAGCGGGAGCTGTTTCCGCAGGTGTTACTGGTGCAGCGGCGAAGAGCTCCTTCAAGAAGAGCGGACACTTGGCCAGCAGCGGTTCGTAGAACTGTCGACACACCGCGAACTCGGGACTGCTCCAAAGAAGCTCGAACTCCTCTAGAGACGTGCAGCAATCCCGTAGGACACCCAACGTCTTTTTGAGGTACAAGGCGATCGTTGACTCGCCGTCGATAGCAGGATCTCCCTTCTCCAGCAACGCGAAGAGTGACGACAAAAGCATCGCCGTCTTTGCGTGGAAGACTGGAACAGGGAAACTCTTCACCGCCTGTTGCCGCTTGCGCTTCTTCGTCTTGTGCGGCTCGCCCGACAAAGTGGTGGATTCGCTCTCTTCTTCGATAGGAGAGGCTTCCTCCGCGCTGTCAGCGAGCATGACCACGGACCCCATCGACTCCTTCACGGCCCGAATGCGCTGAGCCAGCACACCCACGAAGAAACCATCGACGATCTGCTGCCACACCTCTAACGCCTGCACCTGCTCGCTGAGTGTCGTGGTTACCTCACCGTTCTCTGCAGCGTTTGACCCGCCGCCATCACCACTACCACCGGCACTGACATTCACCGCAACTGCTGCCTTCACCTGCTCCAGCACGACTTCCGCTAGTGCGTGCAGCAACACGCGGTCTCGTAGCAGCAGCTCGTCCTCGGCCACCAGCAAGTGCTGAAGCAACTGAGCGCCAGCGTCGATCTGGTGGTCCGCGACGCACTGTACAGCAAACGACTTTGCCATGGCGCGAATTGCCGAGCTAGCACGCAGGACGTTATCCCACAGCATGGCGCCCAGGACGTCCTCCTTCGATTTCTTCACGTCACACTCCAGGCTTGGTGGGAACGCAAAGTACACGCGGAAGCCGGCCATTGAGCGCAACAAAAGGGGCAGTACCACGCGCATCGTGACCACCTGCGGCGCGCGCAACACAAAGTCTCTTTTCCGGATCATGCGGCGCACGCTGGCGGGGTTTCCGACCTGAAGCAGCTGGACGAGCGCACGGCAAATTAGGTTGTCTGTGGGCAACTCCCGCCTCTGCCAGCACACCACCAGGTTCTTCATGAGCGCGTCACAGAGCAGCTGCTTCACGAGCGGATCCGACAGGATCAACGCCACATCCGCCAGTAGGTCGTCGCACAGGCCCTCCGGAATCATGCCAGACTGGTCCACGTCACCGAAGTCCTTGATCGTAACAACCCCCGAGCTGGTGAGCATGCTGATGGCTTCGCTGCTGGGCCCACCTCCGTTTTTGCGCCGCTTCTTGGTGCGGATCCGCTGCGGCTCACCGCGAAGCGCTGTGATGTTCCTCTCGATCAGCTCGTTGCCACGCTTACCCACACGCTTCCCTTCCTTGTAGAAGATGGTCGTATCCGGGTTGAAGGTCATGCAGTTGCGGATCATGAGGTTGAAGTCCGCCACAAACGCGTCCAGCGTCTTGTATTTGCTACGTTTCGCCTTCCTCCGCATGGTCGATAAGTCCATAGGCTCCTTGATAATGTCCCGATACTTCGGCACATCGTCGGGCACCGGATCCGCAAATATCAGGCGCGCGTCAAGCTTCGCGATCTTGTCGAGCACTGCAAGCAACTCGGCCACGGGCGGGGGCCCAAGCACAACCTCGAAGTTCTCCTCTTCCTCTTCAGCCGGACCGCTCCCGCTCTTCTTGCGGAACTTCTTGTTAGGCGGTAGGTCGCCTGTGCGAAGCCGGCCGATAAACCCCAGTAGCTCATGGAGCTGCGCGATCTCGAGCGTCTGGTTCTTCAACGCGCGGTCCATAAACCAAATGAATTTATGCAGTGGGTCCGTGCGCAGCAGCGTTGTAGTCTTGTCACGCTGGAGGTTCCCCAGGTCATTTCGCATGGCGCCGAGCAGCGGCACGTAATCCACGTATTCCTTCGGATTGCCATTGGTGGCGCTGCCTGGGACACTCGCAGACACCACATAGTTCCGCCAAATCTCCAGTGTCGACAGGTATAGCGACTCCGAGTCCCCCAGCATCTCCATCAGCTTCAGCAGGGCCGGGTTGTTGCGACGGCGCTCTTCTGGGGAGTACGACGGAAGTCGCTCGCTGCCACCGCCCATGCGTCCAAATGCCGACGATGACGAGCCGGCAGCGGCCGCAGCAGACGGAACATGACTTGTGACGTTCCATAGACTGCCACCCGCGGTTTCCTCTAGACTGCGCTTCCTATTGCCACCGCTGCTTCGCATGCTGTTATTGCTGTTCCTCCGCGGCAACGAGCGATTGAAGGAAGTCGATGACGACGTCGGGTGGTTGAGGTACCACTCGAGCTGGCCCGTCACGTACTCGCGCGTGCATTCTTCCACCAGAAGCTGCAGCTCCTGTCTGTCGACCTGCAGGATCTTGCGACGCACGTGCACGGGCAACTCGGCCAGGATGCGGCGGTTCTCGGTCAGTTCCCGCAAATACAGCTCGGGTGTGTCATCCTGACGCGCCAACACCGCAATCGGAATCGCGCGTAGCTCACGGAACTCAATATACGGGAACGTCTGCTCCAGCACGCGCGGCAGTTCGCTCTGGGGCAGCTCGGCAATGCGGAGCAGCATCTCGCGCTTCATCTGCTCCAGCAGCGACTGGTACATGCTAGAGCGTCGCACTTGAAGCAAATCCAGCAGCTGTACCGCCGGCGTGAACGTGGTCGTGGACTCGGTTTTCCTCTTGCCCTCCAGTTTGCGCTCAAAGAGCTGCGCGTGCGCCTCGGCCACGCCATGCTCCGCCTGGAAGTCGCGGATGGCCACCTCGATGTTGGGCGCCGTGCTCAACAGCTCCTTGACCGCGGCGCCGCCGCGAGCGCCGATCAGCAGCGGCTTCTGCGCCGCCTCGACCGACGACGTCGACATGGAGCGCGGCAGCTTGAGCTTGAGCCGCAGCTTCATGGCGTCGCCGGCGTCGCTCATCCTGCCGCCCTCCGCCTCCAATGGACAGCAGTAACCCCTCTACGTACGGAACACGTCCGCGGCGTCCAGTACACAGCAGGAGAGCGGCTGCGGAGTGGCGTGGCGTGGCGTCGGGATCTGGCGCGCGCGCTTGAAGGCTGCTTGACCTTGGACGACTTGGGCGGGACTTGGCTTGGGGCGGTGAGGGGAAATTCAAGACTAAACTGGCGGAGAGGCCACCCGCGCGCAACGGTGCCCGCGCCCAGTCCGGAGTGCCAGAGTGATTGTTTTTCTCGACTTTTGCGGAGAATTGGTGGAATGCGACGCTGATATTTTGGAAAAAGAGGGGGAAACCGTCTGGACAACTCTTGTATTCAGGAGACTACGGTGACGCCAAATGCACACGCGAAATGCAAGCTGCTTGGAGGATGGGCGAGCGTGGAAGGGAGACCTTAATAGAGCGCTCTTTCCACTGTCACCGGCACTCGCCGCCATCCACAAGCCGAAGAGCGATCTCTGGCGCAAAGGAAAGCAAGCGATCATGGTGTCGATCCGAAATGCGACGGTACGTCCTGTTTGGCGCGCCATGGCGCGATGTGCGCATCGATTCAAGGGCCGCGGTCTTTATGGATGGCTTCCGCACATGCTTTGCTATCAGCACGGGGCGTAGCGCTTCGTGGATCCCAGTGTGAGGCGAGCAATGACCCGGACTAACGCGGCAATTGGTCGCTGCGTGTATATTGAACTACCCGAAGGCGGATGATCTGCTGCAGGTGCAGAACTCGAACCTGTGGTGTCTGCCGGAGAACTACCAGATGAAGTACTACTACTACCACATCATGACGTGGCCGCAGCTGCTCTACGTGGCCGAGGAGCGCGGGGGCAAGATCGTCGGCTACGTGCTGGCCAAGATGTACGTCCCTGCGTCTGCTCCGCCCGCTTTTGAGTGGGCAACGCTGACAGTCTGCCTCTCTTTGAACCGCAGGGAGGAGGAAGCGTCTGTCCCGCACGGCCACATCACTTCGCTGGCCGTGCTGCGCACGCACCGCAAATGCGGCATCGCCACCAAGCTCATGAAGGCCGCCCGTACGTTCTGAGCACTGCGTAAATGCTGTAGCACAGCAACTGATTGACAGACTGGACTGTGGATTGGATGGGCGTAGAGCGCGCCATGGTCGAGAGCTTCGGCGCCGAGTACGTGTCGCTGCACGTGCGCGAAGGCAACGTGGCGGCCATCCACCTGTACCGCCTGACGCTCAAGTACCAGTACGTGCATGAACCCTATCAAGAGCACGGCAGGAAAGGAAGCGCTGCAACCACGTGGCTGTTGGCTAATGTGGCTTTTGACTGCGGTGGTGTAGGGTGTACGACATCGAGAAGGGCTACTACGCGGATGGCGAGGACGCGTACGACATGCGCATGCCCTTCACGGACAAGTGCAACCAGGCGTTCTCATCGCAGGTGAATCGCTTCAAGAAGGTGCTCGCTGAGAAGGACGCGGCGGCTGCGGCTGCGGTTGCGAACGCCAACTCTGCTTGATTGCGTAGCCCTCCGTTCGTAGACGACCAAGGTGAGAAGGTATGGTGAAGCAGGTATTAGACGAAACGAGAGTGCTGCAGACGGGGAAGCAGGGTGGCAAGAGCGACTACCAGCTGTAGGTATCCCACAGACTGGTGCAGGCTCCCAACAGCTCCTGTAAGTGACCACTTGCACGTTCGCACGCTCTCTCTTGCTTGCTGTTCGTGTTCACCTTGCTAGTATACCTTCAGGATTGCGTTCGCCGTTGCCTTCTTGCCGCCAGCTTCGCGCGTAGCCGTTCCTTCTGTGCCAGGAGAAGCTGCTTCTTCGCGTCCAATGCATTCGCCGCGGAAGGTTCGTCAGTTCTGGCTGACGCTATCGGACGGGGTTGAGTTGATAACGGTAGTGGTAGTGCAGGCTGCGATCGCTCCTTCGTTGGAGGAGGACTATGTGTCGGTGGAGCAGGTACGAAAGCTCGAGCGGCCTGCTGTCGCTGCGTCTCGCAACTCCCTGAAGGCAGTCCACGCTGCGGTTTCGCTTGCACAGGCGACAGCGAGACGCCTGTAGCGTTCCGCTTAGCAGCAGTATGGCCGTGCGATGAGTGGGATGCTGTCCGGAAAGCCTTCTTCGTCTTGGAGCGCGAGCCTTCCTGCCACACACCGCCAAAGTTCGGCAGCCAGTCTGGTCCATACTCCTTTTCCTGCAACACAGAGAAGATATCTCGACGCTTCTCAGACTCACCATCGTTTGTCTTGGATGGCAGGCGCGGCGTCGACTGCTCCCGACGGTTGCACTGCTTGTACTCCTCTTCGGACTGCACCATCCACGGAGGTACGGCTGCCGTGTGCACGTTCCCCACACTTGAGCGCCACGACACGGCAGCAATGGAGCCGAGTCCTTCGCCGTACGCCAGCTCCGTCACGCGATGTGTGTACGTGTGGTCTCCAGCGCCATCAACTGATCCAGTCGCCTCAGCAGCAGAGTGCTCCTCTTTGACAAGCTGGTCGATTGGCCATGGGAGCCACTCCGCCTTGCGGAGCTTCACGATGCCGCCGCCCCATACACGTTGGCCACCATGCTGGCCTAATGGGTTCTGCACCACGCCATCAGGAGACGTCAGTGTCTTGAGTCGTCTGGCTCCCATTGCAAGCGGCACACGCGGCTCCAAGGACAGTTCCGACGGCAACGTCGAAGAAGCCTCGTCGCCGACGGGTTGTCTGCTGGGCAGGTGCTGCACTTGTTGCAGTCTAGCTGCAGCTGACGACAGGAAGGCCTCAGTCCGGACAGCCGAGCGGTCCTCCTCCGCTGCATCTACCTCATTTCCCGCAAGAGCTTCGGCTGCTGCCGCCGCCATGGTGTCAGCTTCTCGCTGGGCCAACGCCGACAAAACCTCACGGCGTCGCTCCGACCCCAGCCAAAGTCGCGCTCTCGCCTGTCGGTCCTGGTCGCAGCGGTGCTTTCGACAGAACGCCTCCACCTGCTTGCGGTGCACTTGGCTGCTGAAATGCTCCGCCGCGTCTTGTAGCGGCCACGCCACGCCATTCTCGCTGGCTTCGGCGCAGAAGACGCAACGTCGCCACTCATGGCGCTCTTCGGAGGACGCGTCGGTGGCGCCGGACGCGGCGGCGCAGAGCGTCTCGAGCCGCGCGATCTGCGCCAGCAGGAACTGGCGGGCGGCGAGCTGGTGCTTCTTGGCGAACACGTGCTTCTTCCACTTGACGGTGCTCGAGCGGCGGCAGACAGCGCACCACGGCGTCTCGACGACCACATCTTCCTCCATGAAGGTGGCGACTTCGACACAGGTAGTATTCTCCCTTGTTAGTATTTGCGAATAGTACAGTGAATTCTCTATCCCAAACGAATATGTCACATGTTCATATTTGGAAACACGACTATTATGTCAAAATGCAGTACTACTGATATGTAAATACAGGTTGACATACTACGTTCCCTAAATAGTAGGTTTTGTATGCGATACGAAACAGCTCACATCTAACGGAGAACCACCACAGAGAACCTACAGGTGTTCGTGTCACCAGCAGCTCTCATTCTCAATTCAGCCCACAACAACAAGCCAGCGCTTCGGTCCCAAGTCCACGATCAAAATTGATTCCACCTCAACCAACACCAAGGAGCTCTCCGAGCAGGAGCTGCGCGACGCCCATCTGTCCAAGAACAGCCGCAAGGCGTACAGGTTATATAGTAGCGTCCTTGCAGAGAGGACCATCTAGGACCTCCAGAATCCCGAGCGCTTCATCGATGAAGATACTCGCCATCTCAATCCTTGCACCTTTGGGCAAGAGCACTTGGTCGTGTTCTGCAACGCCCATAGCACACAAAAAAAGACGAAACCAAAGCGGTCGTCAACTCTCAAGCGCTACCACCTCGCCTTAAGAAAGCATTACGAGACGAACAGAGTCGCGATTTCTCCTGAGCTGAAGCCTGAAAAGAGAAAAAAAAGGACACGTTGTTCCTCGGGGTCGAGAACACGCAAATTACGGCTGACATGGTCAATGAGTAGGCGGGTGGCGGCAAAGCGCCGTTGAGCTTTCCTATGTATTTGATTAATGCTAGACGGCGCTGATTCGACTCGGTGATGGTGACTTCGCCCATCTGTTCCTAACAACGCAGTGGCATTTGATGGGTCGCGCAATGGACGTGGCCACTGTCCGCACCGATTAATGCAAGCTGACGGCGACAGTGTATCGGTTCGACTTACAAAGACGAAGACCCATCAGAACGGCGGTGATTCCTCGAGGAGCATATCCGCGAACCCGGGTCCCCCTTCTACGTGTTGGGTGACGGCGCTTGGTATTTTACCTTGCCTTCCACCTTAGTCAAGGCCCCGGGTTGTTGTTTCCTGGCCCAAATCAGGCGGGGGAATTCAGAACCATCCTGAAGAATGCTATCAAGTTCGAGAGTTATGGCGCCGCTGCATCTAAGGCAAACACTCGGTACTCAAAGACGTCGCTACATTCGCATGCGCTGGAAGCTTCGGCGGTCCATCCGTCGTGTCCACATCCCCCCGATATGGTTGGAGTCTGGGGTCTGTCCACTCAAGGTGCCTGCATGATGAAGCGGCGGCGAGGGACCAGTTCCTCGGGCGAGAGATTGCCGGGTTACCCCTCAATAAGTCAAGCTTCGCGGCACTTCCACCGCATTTCAAAGAGGCCGACATCGATAGCGTGACCAAGATCTTGCATTCCACATATCCTGCTCTCTACAAATTCAATCCGACTCGATCATTGCTTCGGCTCTGTTTGGCTTCCCTCGTGTACCGCGCGGGCTTCCTGCTCCATACATTGCCCGAATCACATCCTCTCTTCTCAATGCCTTTATTTCGCGACAAGCTCGCTATATGGCAGCTGTTGCTTCTCGCTACGGTAGAAGAGGGACCTCGTCGGCAGCTCATCTGATACAATTCGCTTTGTAGCTCGCATTTTCGCCACCTTCCCCTTTTCGCTGCCACCTTCCTAGGAGGCTTGGCTGCAGCAATCTCTTGCAGCAGTTCGTGAGTCAGAAGTCGACCAGCAACTGTAACAGTCGAGCATTGCTCGGTTTTCTTTCGTGGAGGTGGCAACACCAATATGTCCTGCTGCACGACGGTTCTCACTTGAAATCACGAAGCCTGGACCAGCTCTGTCGGAGCATCGTTTCTTTGAAACTCAGCAAGACACTCCTTCATCTGGCTACAATATTGGCAGCAAAGTGGCATTCTTTCCATGCCGTTCCAGCCAGACGCACCGAGTTTTCCTTGTCGATCGAAATGTTGCCGTCTTCCTCTACGAATTCTCCAACGAGCTGTCTGAACTTCCCCTTAAAAGGATCCAAATACCGCCACGTCGAGTGGTAGAAAGAGATGTGTTGCGTTTGCTGGGAGACTTACCAGCAGAATTTTCATTTTTCTGCTGCCGTGAAGACCTCGTCGGAATAGTGAGGGCTGCAACCATCCATTAGTAGCAGGAGTGGTCGTTGAACAGCTGGTGACACCGATCCAGCAAAAATCTCCAGTCAACAGGCGAATAACCAGTTGTTCATGAAATGGATTCGGTCGTCGTCACTGCAGCACCAGGCACGTTTCACTCGTCCAGCAGCGTAAGCGCGACTGTCTTGCCCAGCATAATGAATATAGGGGGAACCACGAAGCCGCTGGCACGTCTACAAGTCACAATAGACAAATGGAAACCCGTAGATGCATCCTTATTCTACACATTAGCTGATCCGAATACAGCCATCGCCGTTTTTTTCGCGACTGAAAATCGGTTTCGTCCACATTTAGCACGCGACTTGCATCCAGTTGTTTCTTGCTCATTAGCGTGTTCAATGTGTCGAACAACATTCGCATCCTCCCATTTAACACTGCTCCGTGCCTTGCTAATGGACTGCGAAATCCGAGAAATGAGAGCTGGTGTGGCGCTGGAGAAAGCGCTTGTACCATTCATCAGTAAATTCGCGGTTATAAAGGAGATTGGAAATATCGCTCGCCCGACGGATGATTGTAGCGCGCTGAACCGGATAACCCACTTGCTGACGGGCAGCAATTCATTCGAAAAGGTTGGCGTCAACCTCCTTAGGCAGCAGTGGTGGAGGGTCAGGCCTCCGAGTTTCTCGCGTTCCCCCGGCTCGTGCAACGGCAACCCACTTAACAAGCGTTCGATATGGGATACCGACGGCCTTGCTTACGGCTGCCGTCGACTCCCCGGCTAAGACGCGAGCTACCGAGCAGTCGAGCTGCTCTCTGGAGTATCGGCTTCCCGCCACCTGCGTTGATCTGTATCAGCTGGGGTTCAAGGCAGGAGTCGATAATATTTTGCAGGAAGCGCACGAAATCCATACCCAGCAAACTTTTATCCGATCACATTGCTACCAGGGAATATCAAACCTCTGGATTCTGTAGCTTAGACCTTTTCACATGGAAATGTGCAACTTTTACAAAACACAACATGCTTTGGTGCAGATAATTGGTCGGAGGCCAAATACTCGACGGCCCACTTTTTGCGAGCTACGCGGAAGCAACTGCGCTGCTGTTGCCGGGAAAACATTAAGGAAACAGCTGAGACCAGCAGCTTTACGAGGATATTTGTCGTTTCTTGATCCGAGCTGTGGCTGCAAAATGAGACTAACATTTGGATCGTCATTCGCCAAATCGCATGGAATTGGCCGAATACCTAATCCAAATACCATTGTTTATGTTTGAAATGTCTTGATATTTGATCCAATTTCCATGATTTTTCACCCCTAAAGCCGTGATTTCGGAGTCGAAACTGGCACATTCCGCAATGAGGGCCAGAAAGCAAGTTCCCTTTTGAAATCTCCCTATTGATATCCCCTTTTTTCCGTGTCCCGTTCTTGATTTGGGAAGAGTGATTGCGTCCATCGAGTATTTTAGTGACCAATTCACATTAAGCACTAACGTAAGTGTTTATTTTATGGTACTTTTATCCGTTCCGGCCCGTCCGGATTATCCCGTCAGTTGTATACGTGTTTATGTATAGTCTCGGCTACATGTATAGTCTCGACCTCATGCAGCGTCCGCCATATTTGATGGCGTACTTGAGCGGCTTTGGAGGATGAAAGATCCGGTCCAGTGCGTTCGCGGACAGCTTCCTCGCTCCAAAAACGTTAGCTACGGCAAACAAACACGCCGCCTTTTGCCGTCATCATTGCCGAGTCGCGGTGGTGGATATCCGTGCTGGCTGATGCGGCGGCGGCAGTCGTGCTCGAGCAAAAGGCACCGGCCCGCTGTTGCACCGCCCTATTCTCTTGAGAAAGCCGCCGAGCGCGAAATAATACGTTGTGAGAGGTCTAGTGCTGCAAGCTCAGGCGCTTGGGCGGAACAGGGCGAGCCAATCAGTTCCTCGCGTACCTGTCGTCTGTCCGAAGCGTGCCTCATGCATCATGGCTACTGTTCTGGCCTTCTGCATAGAGCTCCTCGGTGCGGAGGCACCTCATCAAGTCGACGTTAATACTTCGTGATTGTGTGGCCCACCTGGCCACCAAATAGAAGTGCCTTCGGAGCGTCGCGATCTCTTGCCAACGATAACGAGTCACAACCTTGCTATCTCGGACTCGGATCCAACCACGCCGCTTGGCGGTCGCAGTTCAGGCCATTCCCTCTCGAATCCGAACAAACCGACTCTCCCTGTGATAGCAAAAGCGGTCCGAGCACATCTTTCGACTGACGAGACCAAGGGCCATGAATCGTTTCGACGCTGTTCGAGCGAAACGGATGCACGGGAGCCTGCACCCGCCAGTCCGGGTCGTTACGCGTCGAAGGAGCGATCTGAGCGGGGCCGCCTCGGCGTTAATAACCACCGCGCCATTCTGCGGGATATCCAGCGACCCCAGCGATCAGCGAGCGCCGCGAACGCCCAGTCGCGGCACCGGAAGCCACGGACCGACAGGTTCTGAAGAGCTGTCGGGAGTCAGCAGCGGTTGTTTGCTCTATGACGGCACGCTCGAAGACGCCGTCAACAAAATGGCGCGGGGGTTTCTAAGCGACCGCCACGTTGGTTCGCCTGTCCAAAACCTGTCTATCCTATAACGTGATAGGAAGGCAGCGGACTGAAGCGTTGGTGGTCTATTTTTACCGTTTGGCAAAATGTGGTCGTGTTCCCTCCTTTATCGAAGGTCTTTTTAGGCCGCCCTGTGATAGATTATGCGGGCTAGGGCGGGCGGAACCCTCTCCCCTCACTTTCCGTGTCAGCTCGCTCTACCCCGAATTACTTGTCGCTTCCGAACTCCGTTCACCTCCTTTCAGTAAGCATTTCAGACCATCTGCCAGATACTTTCCGGGACGGAAGGAGACTCACTCCCACCACGCTGCACCAACTTTACACCACGTTCCCTACCCGCGCATCTTGCGCATCCCCCCGAGAGTGAATAAAACCTCGCGTTCGGCACTGCAAAACCTCGCACGGCCATAGGGCCGGAGCTCTTCAGAGTGGCCGCAGAAAGGGCGCGCTCTTAGAAATGAGCAAGTGGCGGAAGGCCGGCCACAGACCAGATCAGTCCATACTGACTGCGTGAGAAGAAGCCGCCGCTCCCGCGCGGACATTGCGCCAACTCGCGTCGCCGAGTATCAACCCGCGTGCGTGGTGCGGGTGTGTTCACCCCCCTCCGCGGAGTGTGTTATCGCTCCCCCGCTCGCCTGCAACTCGGCATTTGCGCGAAGGCTTATTTTGCGCAAATTCGTGCGTGTTAACCTGAGCGCGTTTTGCGATGGCCATGGCGATCGAGCGGCCGGCGTCCACGTCGTCCTATTTCGCACGCCCGCCGCCTCCCAGTCGGCTATTACTACGAGTCTACGCCGCCGAGGGATTGCGCCATGTGTCTAACCACGGCGTGTACTGCAAATTGTACGTCGGCAGCACCGAGATGGTGCGTGGCAGCGGCGCTTTTGCAAGACGAACGCAAAAGCTCTCGACTTCCGGCTCCAGTCACAGCTTAGGCGGGTTATTACACTCCCCTTTTGGCAGCAGTCGCGGCCACTCGCCGCAAACTCCCGTTGCAACCGAGCCGCCTACGTCATCGTCCGAGGGGGACCTCAGCGGTTCGGGGCCCTCGCGGATCCGCGTCCTCAAGACCCAAGTGCAGAAAGGCAAGCGCCCCAACCCCGTCTGGAACGAGAAGTTCGACATCCCCATACTGGATCCAAGTGTGGACGTGCTCAGCATCCGCGTCAAGTCCGCGCGGCTCATGTCGTCGCCGGCCATCGGCGCCTGCTCCATCCCGCTCAAGCACCTGGGGGGAGGGGGGGGAGCGAATGTGGACCGCTGGGTGGATCTGCGGCTGGGCAGGAAGGACGCCGGGCGTCTGCGGATCCAACTGCGGATCGTGGACCCTGCGGACCCGGAGGCGTCTGCATCCGCGTCTCCGTCCGCGCGGCCGAGCCGGACAGAACACAACGACTCCAGTATCATGGCGAGTGAGGACGCCTCCCTGACCGCGTCCGCGCGGACGCGGATGCTGCAGTCTTCACATCGCGGCCACAAGTACCATCGGTCCGCACGGCGCTTCGATGGCACGTTGTTGGCGTCATCTGACAGAAGCGGCGCCAAGCATACCCCCCACACTGACAAAGCGAGCACTACCCCACGGGCGAACAGCGGCAGCGCCACCTCCAACGACTCGCTGGACGACTCGGAGCCGGCCAGCGACGGCTCCGCGTCACTCGTGGTCTCTCCGTTGCCGTCGAGCGAAGACGCCGCGGCCTACGAGCGCAGCAGCGACCCGGCCGAGGCCTCCGCGGGCGGGCGGGCGCCTCGCGCGTCCTTCAACAGCTTGGTGCAGGCGTCGGAGGCCTCCACGCCATCTCCACCGGTGGCGGCGGTGGCTATCGGACTGCCGTTGGACGCGTCCTACGCACATCGAGGCACCATGGATGTCGCGGAACTCGGTACGTTCATCTGGCTCTTTGCTGGCTATTTGTTGGCTATTTTCTGGCTATTTCTGCCGAAATCATGGGATACAGGGATACTGACTGGGTTTTACGTGATGTTTTAGAGCGCTCGAGGATGCAATTAGCCGAGATCACACGAGTATCCAACCCTCAAGTTCCGGTAGAAGCTGAAATAGCAGAAGAAGACGATGAGGACGATGATGAATCGATCCGGAAGACCGCGGAGGCTCGGGAGCAGTCGCAGATGCTGTTGGACAAGCGCTGGACGGGCTACAGCGTCCAGTCGAGCACGATGACGAGCAGTGTGGACCCTCGCGAGAGCTCTCGGGTGCAGTTCGACGACGAGGAGGAGGAAGTAGATGCCAAGAAGCAGCCGCAGACGCAGACGCATTGGGCGAGCTCCAGGGCGCTGGCGGACACCCAGCTGAGCAATCTGGACTCTCGCGAGAGCTCACGCGTCCAGCTGGATCTGAGCGACAGCGACGACGACGAGCAGGACGAGGGGGAGCGGGAGCAGCAGCGGGAACGACAGAGACGGCAGTGGCAGTTGCAGCAGCGTCAGATGCTGCTGAAGGAGGAGGACGACGAGGAATCCGAGGAGGAGGAGAACGAGGAGGAGGAGGACGACGACGAGTTCGGGGAGATGGAGTCGCCTCGGATGCCGTTCACCCCCACGCTCGCCAAGGTGCTGAGTCGCCAGAGCATGAACGTGCTGATGGACGAGGAGGAAGAGGAGGAAGACGACGACTTGGCCGCCTACAAGATGAGCGACGAGTTCGTGCCCATCCTCGAGTTCAACTCGCCCGCGTCGCTCGAGTCCGTGGACTGTGCTCTCCGTCAGCCCAGCTTCTCCTGAGCTCGAGCGACTCCCTTATTTACCACCAGCCCAACCAACCCCAGGCGAGCTCAGCAACTCCAGCCCGTGAATTCGCTGTCGGAGCCGCAGTTTTGATGTTTATGGGTCGTCCGACGACCCTCGACGCGCGTTGGGAAGCTCGTGCCACTTGTAATTATTGCTTCGAGCGTCTCCAGCAGCTAATCGGTCGGGTCGGCAAGCGGCAGGAGCTTGCTGGACCGGCCAGTCGTGTAGTCAGTCAGTCGGGTATTATTATAATAGCGATCTCGTCGTTCCCTGCCATCTCGCTCGCGTCTTGTCAGCAGTCGCGTCGCTTCCCAGGTACCAGCAGCAGCCATGGCGAGCGAGGAGAGGGCGGCTGTGCGCATCCAGGCGCAGTTCCGAGGCTTCCGGTGGCGGCGGCAAAGGCGTCGCGGCGTTGTAAGGGGCAGGAGTGACGAACTTTGCTGCACACTTCCTTGTGCTCACCTCACCGATTGTGCCTCTGTGCTTGGATAGAGAGCGGTGACGCGGCTGCAGGCTCGACAACGTGGACGCTTCAGTCGCCGTGAATACGCCGAGCTGCGTGAGTTCTCCAGGGAACAGGAGCAGTTCCAGCAAGCCACACGACGCCGTCAGCTTCGGATCTGGCGTAACGAGCAGGAACTCTACTTCCTGCAGCATACGAACGCCGAGGGGCTTGAGAGAGTGCGCGAATTCCAGCAACAACGGGCAGCGAGACTGCTCCAGCGCACGTGGCGAGCCACCTCCTCGACTCAGCAGAAGCCGGAGCAAGTCATCGACCCACGAGACCGGATCTACACGTTCGACCCCTTCAGTTTGGCCTCCACAGCCTCCAAGCAGCGATTCGGGCACTGGAATTGCCGGGATAAAGCAGTTGACGAGTCCTTGCGTTGTGAATCGGTGTTTCTCCTGGAAAATAACGAGATCGAACGACCGTCTTCAGATGCTGCTTGGCGGCTCCCGACTGTCAGCGTTGACGATGAAGCGTTCGCGTCAAAGCGGAAAGCGATTCAAGAGCGGTGCGTCTCCTCCGAAAGCTCGCTACTGTCGTGTTCCGGTAGTTAACGACGTGTTGTATGTTGTATGGCAGGATCAAGCGACTGGCAACTCAGGAGAAGACGAAGACGACCAGCAATAGCAACTCTCCCACCAATCGACGCCGCGAGCTCTACGAGCAGTTGATCACCACGCAGCGCGTGACAGCACGGCGCTTGCTTCGCTACAGGTACGAATCACGTGCTTCTCGACCAGAGCGGGATTGCATGGCAGCGAAACTCGTAACCAGTTGTAGCAATCGACTGAAGATCCTGCAGACTGAGACGCCTGAGCACATGACGTCGTCATCACGCGGCGATAATCAGCTGACGGCTGAAGAAGCGGGAGACCTGATGGAGCAGTGGGATTCGACAAGGTGCTCTCGAGCTTGGCAACACCACTGCCGAGCCGTCCAGCCAGTATTAGAGAAGCGCCAGTGGTGGCAGACGCATCTCGCTGGCCAACAGCGCGACATCCGCCGCGTGGTAGTGGCCAAAAGTCCATGGGAAGACGAGAGCAAGATCTGGAGCTGGCCGCGTCGTGGCAATGCGCCATCCAATCCGAAGCAGTCTGCTCCGTCGTTCAGTTCATGGCCATCAACGGCGATCCCGAGCTTCTTGTTTAGCGACACGAACGCATCTTCAAGTCCTCATGGCGAGCAGAAGAAGCTTCATCCTCGAACGGCATCTGTAGATGACCGGGAAGCGTCTGAATGGTGGCGAGCGCACTGCACACAGTCGCATTTGACTGGAATTCGACCGTCGCAGACGGAGAAACAGCAGGCGACGACGGTCAACAACACCGATCCAGACATCTTGACGCCCGAGATGGTGGCCAACTGCGAGCTGCACTCCTTGCAGCAGCGCACCAAGCGTGAGGCATGCAGCCAAAGCATCGAACACGACGTCGAGCAGCGTGTAAAGGCTCTGAATACGCAAGTCCAGCGCCGCGTGCATGACGTGGAGCAGCAAATTGAAGCCAATACACGACTGATACAGGAGGTGGCACAACGCAAGGTGGAGCGTCGAGCGCGCATCACGCGTGAGCAACAGGCGGCGGCGACCATCCAACGCCACGCCCGCGGGATGCGAGGACGGCGGCAAGCGCGCGAACAACGCGCCGAGTTCTTCGTCATGGTGCGTGGCCGCGCCATTCGCCGCGGGAGATGCGAGGAATGCGGCGATGAGCGCGCGGTGCTCGAGTGTCAGCAGTGCGAGGAGAGCGTACGCTTCTGTCCGACATGCTGGGTACACGTACACTCGACTCGAAGACGCAAGAATCATGTGGCGATCCCCATGACGGCGGTAGTTGTTCCAACGTCCGTTCGAGAGGTCAACGAAGGTCTTGCCGCCCCTAGGAAAGTGGCAACAACCAATGTTCCCAGTAAAGCAAAGGCTGCGAAGGCTGAAGCGACGGTTGAACCAAGACTGCGAGCATTGCCATCGCCACAAGCCAAGCACAGCATGACTCGAAAGGCGGAGTCTGTGGCGATAGACATGATGCGTGAAGGTGAGGCCGAGCTGGAGGAGGCCTGTGCATTGGCTCGCAGTGTGAGACGCGAAGTGGTGGGAGCAGAAGCGGCGGCTATAGTGCAAGAAGAAGAATCGCAGGTCGACCCGACCCTGCTGGAGATGGCAGCAGAGAGTGCGGACATGTCGCCGATTCCAGAGGTTGAAGCTGACTTTGCTGCTGGAATGGAGGCCGTCGAGTGTTCTGGAGACGTGGAGAAGGCGAAGCTGGAGGATCCGACGCCAGCGCTGCAAGAGGAGGCGGCGGTACGGGTGGAAGCAGTTGATGGGCGTCTTGACGAGGATACAGAGGGGGCTTCACCGGCGGTCGGCCATGTCGAGGAGCCAACGGATGCAGGAAGAGAAGCCGACGCCAGCGCTTGAAGACGAATGCGGAATGGTCTTTGGTTGAAGCGCAACGACTACACAATTCAAATGTGAATCGTCTTCAATTAGGTGCACGGCTTTGCTTCGTCATATACCGGTATTGATATCGGCAGCGACTCATTTTCTTCCCATTGTTTTGGTTTCCGCCACTTTCGAACCTGGCGGAAACAAAGGGATGAATTGATGCGCCATTCCAAAGTATACAAAAACCAAGTTGTGATGAAAAATTCATCTCGTTGTTTCCGCATTGCCCGCTCATGTCCGGATAAGCCGTTTTATACTGGACGTATACAAATGGAAATCAGAAACGCCACAGCAATAACGGGGCCAGTTCATCGACGGCGAGCTCGCTCCCGATTCTATCACTGACGTGAAGTAGCAGTATCACCTGCAGTTAGGAAATTAGCTCTAACAGAAGCGTTCGGCTAAAATGGTGAGCAAATGCAAGCAGGCAACGGCAAGTGTATAAAGTGTGCGAAGTCCTCGGATGGCGCACGTCGGCTGCACTCTTGTGTTTCTTTTGGCCTGTGAAGTCCTTCATTCCAGCAATCGCAGCGTCTAGGATCCTTTTGCCACCAACCGCATTTTCGTCCTCCGTTTTTTCTGCATCAGATTCCGTTTTCTTGAGCTCCTCGGCTTCCAACTGGACAAAGACTTCCAGTATGCGAGACAGATTCATCGCGGTATCCTCGACTCCTAGGATGGCAACACTAAATCACAGCCAAGCAGCGTAGTGACAATTTGAAAGTATTCATACCTGATACACGAGCACTTTCGCGCTCGGGTTTCTTGTATTCCTCCACCAGGCGCTTCAATCGGGTCTTGAGCAAGTGTTCGGAGACCGGAGTCTCATCGGGTAAAGCCTCGTGAATTCGAGCCCAGCGCTGCTTTTCATGGTGGTTTCTCTTTGGAAAATAACCAAGAGTTCACCTCGTCGTCTTCACGCCTGAAATACAAGTTAACGTAACCAATTGCACTCAAACCTTTTGGGACGCAGCTGAAGCACGGTGCACTAATTTGATAATTTACATGATTCCTATTTCCGCCATTTCCCCCGCGGAAGAATACCCATTCATTGAATTCCCGCTGCCATCCGCTCGAATTGGACGTGAATTGCGCGACCATCACTCCTCCCGATTCCGCGCGCGCAATGGATCGCACAGGTGCAAGTGCAACCGCTGGGAGCGCGGACGCCTCCACGACGCTGTATGGCGCCGCCGTGGGCGACCAGGACGTAGTGGCCGGCATGACGCTGGAGATTGAGGAGCCCAAGGACGATGAGGCGCTGGAGCTGCTGGAGCACCACGCGCATCCAGACGAGGGGCGGCACACGGCGGAGCTACTTGCCGCCACGTCGGCGAGCCTCAGTACTTCAACTGTTCTGACCAGCGCGGAAAGCATCAATACTGCTGGTAATGGCGGCAGCGTACGTGCAGCGCCGACCGCTTCGGCTGGTGGTGGCGGACGAGCGAACGGGTCCAGCAACGTGTCGGCGGTGTACCGCTGGTACGAGATCGAGGAGAGTTTCAGCGCCAAACGGCGCGAAGAGTCCTCGATCGCCAAGTGCACGCTGTGTCGCCAGCAGGGCAAGCTGGAGCGCAAGTCTTGCGTGCGCTTCAGCAAGAGCGTGACCTCGAATCTGTGGCGCCATCTGAAGGAGAACCACCCAGATGTGTACGAGAAGCACGCCGGCGAGAAGAAGAGCGTGCAGATGCATCGTCTAGTGGGTGTGAAGAAGCGCGGGCGGAAGAAGAAAGTCGTCGCCGCGACGGCAGTGACGACAGACGCGGCTGCTGCGTCGTTGGACCAGGATCTGGTGGTTGGCGGCAAGTTGCTGGCACATCCCGACGAAGGCGACGGACAGTCCGCGGCTGCCATTTCCAAGTCGAATAAGAAGGCAAAGCGTGGGGATCATTTGTTCCAGGAATACCCGTTGGGAACTGTAGGAACTGCCTTGCACCAACAACACCAGGCAGCCAGTCGACAAACGACCGCTTCTTCAACCACTGCATCTGCTGGAACGGGCGCAGCTGGAGTCACCGGATCGCTGATTCCCGGTAACTTCAACCCGGAAAAGGTGCGCGAGGCGATGGGGTACCTTTGTCTGTACGAGATGCTGCCGTTCGAGCTGTGCTCAAGTCACGCGTTCCGAAACCTCATGGTGGAGTGCTCTGGGGGATCCGGCGGGTACGTTGATGACTCGAACAGCTTTGCGTTGTTTACAAAAGAGATCGCGTTCGGATACGCCAAGAAGATGGCTGCGGAAGTGAAGGTGCGCACGGTGATGCAGATGAAAATGACCGACTTCGCGCATCTTATGGTGTCGGAGTGGCGTCCATCGAACTGGATCAGCGAGAACGATACCATGGTGGCGGCATCGGCATTGCCTACAGTCCACTACACCCCTGAGGGCGACGGTGAAATGGTGTTCTTGGCGGTCTTTGCTATTGGTCTGGACCTGGAGTTCAACCCGTTTCGTCGGTGCTTGCATGTCTCGTCGATCCGGGGTCGCCGCGCGAATCATGAAAATTCAATTGCAACGGAAACGTCGACGGACAAAGAACTGAAGAAGGCGATGGAGCGCGTTGTCCCGTGCAAGTACATGCCGCAAGTGCTTGCTGTGGAGGCGCCATGCAGCGACTATCAGTCACTCTGCACAGACCTCAAACTGCAATTCTTGGAGAGCGTCCCCACACTGTTGCAGAACATCATGATTGCTACCATCAACGAGGTCAACATATCCGGAATCTACTGTCTGGGCAGCTCTGTCTCGATGGGCACGACAGATGCGGCTGCATCGGTGGGCATCCGAAATCGGCGACTGGACAAGGGCGAGTACGTTGAAAGTAGCTCTGCGGCTGTTGTGGCAGGTTCCTCGAGCGACGATTTCTATGGCCTTCCCGAGGTGGAGATCGCCTCCAGCATTCTGGAGGAATTGCCAACCAGTCTTACTGGACATACGTATCGCGATCTCATGAACAAGGTGATGTACTTGCTGGCGCACTTCAAGCAATCACCGCGGTCGCGGAAGGTATTGCGGAAACTGGCGGTTGACGAGTGCAGAATGAGTGCGGATGCATATGAGCGCGTGTTCATCGCTCGGCTTCGCGACATGGCGATCTCTGTGAGCGGGATCTATTACGTTCTCTCGCTTGTGGTGGACATGATGCCGATGCTGAAGAAATACTTCGCCCTGCACAAGGATGGCATTTCCGATTTCTCCAAGCTTGTCCAGCTGTCATCGCTGTCGCGGTACGAGTGGTCACGCGTTGGCTACCTCAAGACAATCCTGAAGCCTTTTGCAGACGCCACTGCGAAAATGGACGGCGAGCAGTATGTGGTGTCGTCGTTGATTGTGCCTTCGGTTTTCACCCTGCTGGAAAAACTGCGGGATTCGCACCCAGTGAATGTTGAGTTCAATGTGGAGGCTTCCGGTAATGGCTTTGCGAAGAAGAGCGCGGAAGCGGAGGGACATCTTCCTGAGGATATCGAGGCACTGAGAGATCTGGCATTCGCGAACTTGTCGGTGTGCTTTGGACATCTCTTTTCGGTGCCGGAGCCCGACTGGAGCACGCAAAAGCGCCAGACGTTCAACTTGCTGTGGGCCGCCACGATATTGGATCCGCGGACACGTCCGTTTATCATCAAGGGGCCGTTGCCACAGCAGGATTTCTGGGACCTCGTCAAGACCGAGGCTTGCAACGTCGCCGGCACAAAGATGAAAGACAAGGAAAACGGCAATGATCTCGGGGAGAGCGCTATTTCGCTGGATGAAGAGGAGAGCAACCACTTAGATGGGGATGGCGTCGGCAAGAGCGGCGACTTGTGGGACGACCTCCAAGCGAATCTGACTTCCTGCGCACAGGAGGAAATGCTGCTGAGCTCCGCCAAGTCCTCGTTGGAGATCACGAAGTCAAGCAACCTGCTCGAAGTGGAGGTATCGTTCTTCCAAGAAGAGGGCCGTATCTCGCTGCGCGCTAACCCGCTGGAGTGGTGGCAGAACATGCGCATGAAGTATCCGTTCCTCGCGCGATTGGCACGCTACGTGCTGTCTATCCCGTGCAGCGTGAAGGTGAACGACAACCCGGTGCTGTGTGATGGTGGTCTCGTGAAGCGCGCGCCGTGTCAAATGAACCTCGGGGATCTGTGCGACCTGCTCGCGGCGTCGATGAATCTACGCACGGAGAAAAACGCGCACTTTGAGGCCGCGAGCAAGCAAATGTGGTCGACTGTGTAGAAGCAGCTGCTCAAGACAGAACCATCGAATCAGCACGAGGGGTGCAGTTTCCACGGAGCATAGCGAGCGCTTGGATTGCGATCGCGCTTTGCCGATTGGGTGGCCGTCTAGCCTGCAGACGGAAGTCACACGTTCGACCTGGCGACCGCTATCTGGTGAAAGCAGGAGACGCGCACTGCACCGTATCGGTAGACTTGAGGCGTCGCCAGTCATCGCTATTGCCCAAGATCTACACAGCGCAACGAATAAAACTTAACCTTAGTGGACAAAGGGGACAGCGCAACCTGCCCGAATGCCGTCTAACCACACAGGTGATGGAGCTATCATGGTAGTACGCGTTCTGCCTTTAACGGATTTACTGGGGCGGGGACAACGTCGCAGGCTCCAGCTGATTGCGAGAGTCCTTCCGCATCTGAATAATTGTGTGAGCCATCCAAGAAAGAGGCAGCGTTAGGTGCTTGGAAGCGCGGAGAGAAGCCCGTCGTCTCGATTGACCAAGTCTGCGTACGTACCTTTTCAATATCGGCTAACGTGAACTTCTTCACGTAGCGGTGCTCGCCTTCCTGTTCCCTGGTAAGCGACCGCCACAACTGCTGCAGTTTCGTCGACGATCGGCGAGGCGTCGATGATGAGTCAGGTGGTACACTCTTGTGCGCATCAGGTTCGTCTTCACGTGAACGGGATACAGAGAAGCCACTCATGCCGTACAAGGCTTCTATGAGTTCGTCGTCGTCATGAAGATCGGTGCCCAGTGATCGCATGATGGCGTGCAGCTCCGAGTGCGTCTTCGCCGCAAGCACGGCTGGCTCGGCAAGTTTCAGGATCCCGATGGCCACCGTGAAGAGCACTTCCTCGCCATCCAAGAAGAACCAGTCCCACACCCGAAGCGCCGACTCGGTGGGCAACGTGCATACGAACGCACACAGGAACCAATGGAGCGTCAACAGCTGGATCTGGATGCCGCACAACTCGAGCCGGGCCACCACTACGGGTAATTCCTGCAAGGCCAGTGCCCGAAAGACCAACTGATCCGTTTGTGTGCCTGCCATGGATCGCGCGTAGTTGGCTGCAGGCAAGTATCCGGACTCCATCATGGCGCACAGCAGCCAAAAGGCATCCTCGACCTCCATGAAGAGAACCAGGACGCCTACGAGGAAGTTCATGGACTGGCAGTACCCGATCACTGGGTTATGGAGTGCATAGGCGCATAGCACGCTCCGGAGCTCGTCTTGACCTCGCGCACCGGTCTGGAAAAACGGGTGTTCTGGATATGTGCGCGTGATATCCAGGTCGATATCGGCAAGCGTGGCGGCTGGACCGGCGTCCTCCCATCGGCCGTTGGCGATCAAGTCGTGAAAGTACGTGGGAGGGTATTTGGCCTTGTATGGAGTCACATGCGCGAGGATTCCCCACACTCGAGGACGAAGCACCACCGGGATTCCCAAGAGCACAAGCGTCTACGTGCACAGCAACCGAGATATACAAGGGGCAACAAGTCAGTTTGCTGGGTGCACCGTTCGAAGTAGCACGGACATGGGCAAGAAGGAAAGCAACCCACGCGAAGTTCCTGCCGCATACCCCGCTGCTCGTCGGCTCCTAAGTCACTAGGAGACTCGTGCTGGTGGAGCTTCCGGTCGATGGCGTCCAGTCCTCCGTGGCGCTGAACGAACTCGGCCCAATTCCTTTCGTTGTGGTAGCTCTGCGCAACACACCAAGAGTCAAAGAGCAGTCCCGTGCGACACTAGCATGCACGTCATTGGACCACACAGGTACTCACCGTGACCCTCTTCTTGCGCAGTTGCTTGCGATGGCTGAGGATGTACTTGTCATCTTTGGCGAAGCCGTATTGATCGCGGTTCACCAGCGTCTTCGTGTATCGCAGTTCGTTCAGCGGGAGTACCTCTGGATCAAGAAAGCGAATGACTCGCGGTGATCGCGCCACTTTCAGCGCTGCCAGCACCTCTTGGAATTCCAGATGCGACAGATCCTGGCCGTTCACCGCTACGATGATATGACCCGTACGGATGCATGGACCAACAAGCGTCGCAGCAGCGCTACCACGTTGCACGCGCTTCACTATCGCGTTGTGGCCGTAGAAATCTGTCTCGAGCTTGATCCCTAGCGGCGCATGCCGCGGCTCCATCGTCTGACCGGTTCCAGTGGTCTCTGACAGCGCTGGCTGCAGGAATTCGACCTCGTAGAGAGCGACGGCATCCACCTCATCGTCGTCGTCGCGCTCCGCAGATACGCTCTGATACTGGCGCCGCACCACACGCGCAGTGCCACCAACGGGCGGGTCGTCGCTCCCCACAAACCGTCTCCACGTCGTCGCCATCGTCACAACGGCATTACCAGCTGCCGCGGGATGCGCCTCGGTCGCTCGTGACAATGCAAGGAAGCGCATAACACGCGGCCAATCGAGCGGAGATGCAAGATCGCGATCGATGGCCTTGGCTGGTCGTCTGCTTGGATGGAGCGCGAAAAGTTGCTGTCGGAATGTTAACTTAACCCGAAGTGGCTACCCTTCCGTAAATGTGAAAACATGGTGTAATTCCATTTTCCAACATCAAAAGTGATGTTGGCATCTTTAACACGATTATTAACTCTGCACGTTTAAAGATGGTTAATAACTATTATTAACTATTTATAAAAAGTTTAAAGATGTTAAAGATGATACCTGCGGGAACTTTCCCGCACCTTCGGTTTTATTTTCTGTGCGGGTCGCTCACAAGACGGCCATGCGTCGGACACGCTGTTCGCCAAACTGCAGATCATGGCCAAGACCAAGCGCGCCTTCGTGGAAGACCTCAAGGACGAGCGGCGGATGCACGGGTAGAACGACAGATTCCCGATGAATCTGGAGGGCAAGGACGTGTTGGCCAAGACGGGCAACGGCAAGACCATCGCGTTCCTGCTGACGGTGATCAAGAACATGGTTCGCGCGGGCCGTCGCCAGGGCGTAATCCCCACGCTCGTAATCTCGCCGACGCCGCCATGGAGGCCAAGAGCTTCACCAAGTTCCACGCCATGAACGTGGTCTGCTTTTTCGGCGACGCTTCTATGAGCAAGGACACAGCACGCTCACGAGCTACGCGCCTATTGGACATCCTGTTCGCCACGCCTGACCGCCTCATGGACCACATGAAATAGAACACGGGCAATATCGCGAATCGTCTGGAAAAATCCAGCGTGCTGATTCTGGGTGAGTCCAATCGCCTGCTGGACATGGGCTTCCGGCCGGAGATCATGCGCACCATCGACTTCCTGTCCCGAAACCACCAGACGCTGTTGTTCAACGCCACGCTGACAGCCTCCACAAAGAAGCTCAAGCGCGTGGCATTGCGCGATAACTACGCGTTTGTAGACCCGATCGACGAGACCGAGGTCGACATTAACATCCAGACGGAGCACGAGTATGTGGTGTGCGAACTCAAGGACATAGCCCCATGTTGGAGCACGTGCTGACTGCGCACGTGGCTCTCGGCCTACAAGGCCATGGTGTTCTTGCTCACTACCGCTCGGCGCATTTCATAGCGTAGCACTTTCAGGTTGCGAGCTTCCCAGGCGTGTTGGAGATGCACTCCCGCAAGAGCCAGACGCAGCACACAAGATGGCCAAAGCCTCCCTCCCGCAAGGGCAAGAAGACGGTCATATTCTTGTCGGACGCGTCGGCGCGCGGCGCCGACTATCCGGACGTGTTGGTGGTGCTGCAGGTCGGAGCACTTGCCCGAGGCGATGGCGCGGTCGGAGTCGCGGACACTGCACGTCTCGCTAAAAAATCATACTCTACCTTACATAGGCTTCTCCTCACCGCGGCGGCAAGATAATTTGCGTCAGCGAGAAAGCCGTGCACGAACTCTGCAGATCTCGACACGGCCTGGAGAGGGTCAAGGCTCTCTTCGAGTCAAATCTCTGGAACGCACCATGTCTTCGATCGTGCTGCCTCGTGGTTCGCTGTTATGGGATCTGAAGGTGAGTGTGGCCTCACTGCCTTCTGGCCTAGAGCTCGAAGCTATGCAGACTTATTCCTGTTGTGACCTGCAGGCAGGCGACTACATTCACTTTTGGCAGCAGTCGGAGCCCTTGGAGATCCGTTCGGACTCGACTTGTGCTCATGCGCTAGAGAAGATGGCCCAAATGGACGCCACGAGCGCTTTGATCGTCAATTGGTCCGCGCACGATGACACCCGCCAATGCCTTGGCCTCGTCACCACTGACAGATTCTTCCTGTGAGCTTCATGGGGGACCCGCATTCTGCCCTCCTATCGATTTCAATTGCATCGCATATCAGACTTTCACTGTATTCGTTGGTTCTGTAGGTATTTCCTGCACTTCTTAGTGCCCAACCTCCACTCTGCTGCAGACAAGCCGTATGAACACAGTCGAGCACGAGCAAAAGATGCAATTCGGCGGTTTGGATCTGCTCCGTTACGTGCCTTGGTGCGCTTTTACTCCTTCGAGCGGGCGCCACTGCTGTGCTGTGTTCGCGACGATGAGGCGTTCTTCAGTGTCTTGATGCGGTTTGCGTGTGGAGAGAGCGCTGTTGCCGTGACTCAGGACTACCGATGCACACCTGAAGCCGTC
>MBAC02004370.1:0-11079 GCA_001712635.2 Nothophytophthora sp. Chile5 | reverse complement strand
GATGGATGGAGCTGCTGCGTCCGGCCACTTGGAGATCGTCCAATGGCTGCACGCGAACCGACCCGAGGGCTGTACACGTGATGCAGTCGAGGAGGCTGCGTACAATGGGCACACACACGTTGTGCGGTGGCTATTCACTCACCCTTCCATCGTTGTTTCCGACCCGTCGGCCTGGACGGGACGACTTCTCCACTTCGATATGTTACTTTTCCTGCATTATCATTGTCCAGAAGTCTTCAGCGCCGAAGGTGTTGGTGCATCGTGGGAACCCGCGCCTACTCAAGTTGCCGAATGGCTAGAGGAGCACTACCGAGGGATTCAACAGTGATTGTCCGTGGCTCCTTCTTCGAGTTTAACGCTATCCTATATTTCATCCTTCTGTCGTGTTGGTTAAGGTCTTACCGCGTGCCAAGTGCAACAAGCGGAGTGGCAGCAAAGCAACTCAAGTTGGTAATATCCCAAGACGGTGAAGCCAGATCCCGAAAATGTGCTCGAAATAATTGCGCGATTGATACCGCGACAGGAGAGTCACAGTCTGGAAATGGCAAAGAGGTGGCGGATGTATGCACGACCAATAAATTCGCTGAACATAGACGAAGTATCTTGGCAACGCATGCAGCAATGGATCAAGCTGCGGCAAATGGATACTTGGAGGTGGTCAAGTGGTTACGAGCGAACGGTTTAAACGAGTGTACGACTGCTGCCATGAACGCAGGTGCTGTTGCGGGCCATTTGGAAATGGTGCAGTGGTTGCATACGAACATGCAGGCAGAGTGCACTTCGGATGCCATAGATGGTGCGGCTTCAAACGGTCATCTGGAAACCGTCCAGTGGTTGCACTCCAATCGTTCCGAGGGCTGCACGATCAAAGCGATGGATGGCGCAGCTTCGTTCAGCCACTTGAAAATGGTCCGATGGCTGCACGCGAACCGCTCCGACGGTTGCACACCCGACGCAGTCGAGAATGCTGTAACCAACGGGCACATTCGAGTTGTGCGACGGCTTTTCGCTCGCTTCCCAGTTACCGTTCCCACTCCACGGGCCATGAAGCAACGGTGCAGCTTCGACATGATACTGTTCCATTCTCAATGCCCCGAAATGCTGCGATTGACATTTTGCAAAGGGTGGAGTCGAACATGTTGCCGAATGGCTGGCAGAGAATTACCCGTCGGAGCTGTTTCTTGGAATTTGGTTGCTCAGGTTCGTCTCCTATTTGATACAGGTCGAGGACAACACACACTATTCCCCGGTTCTTTGACATCACAGATGTATAATGTGACGATTCGTCGCTACAATAGCGAGTCTCCTCCATTATCGTATTGCTTTACCAACCCTTCAGGTGCTGTCGCTCAGATATATCTTCTCTTTATCCTCAATGATGCCTACAGACCGTGGAATTGGAGAATGGTGCGAACGCCATCCAGTGACTCCTACTAGATATCCAGCAGCAGTCGCTCAGGGTTCTCGATCTTGTCGGCGATGGCCTTGAGGCACGTGACACCCTCGCGACCGTCCACAAGGCGATGGTCGTACGTGAGCGCCAAGTACATCATGGGGCGTGCCACCACCTGTCCGTCCACCACCACCGGGCGCATCTTTGTCGCGTGCATGCCCAGAATGCCCGACTGCGGCAGGTTGATGATGGGCGTGCCCATGAGCGAACCGAACACGCCGCCGTTCGAGATCGTGAAGTTGCCTCCCGTCATCTCGTCCAGCGTGAGTTTACCATCACGCGCACGCGCAGCGAGTTCGGCCAGACTCTTCTCCACGTCCGCGAAGCTCATGGCCTCCGTGTTCTTGAGCACGGGCGTCACCAGACCCTTGGGGGTCGACACGGCCACGCTCATGTCCACAAAGTCACGGTACACGATCTCCTGGTGCTCGTCGTCGATCATGGCGTTCACACCCGGCACTTCCAACAAAGCGGAGGCACTGGCCTTCACGAAAGCCGACATGAAGCCCAGCTTCACGCCGTGCTTGGCCTCGAAGGCCTCCTTGTACTGCTTACGCAGACCCATGAGCTTCGACATGTCGACTTCCTGGAAGGTCGTGAGGCTGGCCGCCGTGTTCTGAGACTCTTTCAGGCGCTCAGCTGTGCGCAGGCGCATGCGGCTCATCTTCTCACGACGAGAAGCACGTTCAGGCGTGGCCAGCAGTGGGTTGGCACCAGGGACAGCGGCCGGAGCAGTCGGAGTAGCAGTCGGCGTCGGCTTGGAGGCAGCAACCGGCGTCGGAGCCGACGGGGTCGGAGTCGGCGCAGACGCAGCCGGCGCAGCAACAGCAGGCGCCGCGCCACCCGGCACAATCTGGAAGAGCGGCACGCCGATCTCCACCACCTGATCGATCTCAGCCAGCACGTTCGTGATCGTGCCAGCCTTGGGGGAGCGCACATCCACGCTCACCTTGTCCGTCTCGATGACGAGCACCACATCATCCGCCGCCACGTAGTCGCCCACGTGCTTCACCCATTGCACCACCGTTCCTTCCGAGATGGAGTCACCCATAGTCGGCACATTCACCGTCTCCGCCTCACCCGTCGGTGCGCTCACCGCCGCCGCCGGAGCTGGGGTTTCCGTTTCCGGGGTCGGTGTCGCAGCCTCCGGAGCGGCTTCGCCAGCGGCGCCCTTGACGATCTCGAAGAGCGGCGCGCCCACCAGCACGTTGTCGTCGATGGCGGCCAAGTGCTGGCCCATGGCGCCCGCAAACGGCGAACGGACGTCTACGCTCACCTTGTCGGTCTCGAGCACCACGACCACCTCGTCCTCGGCCACGGCATCACCTGGCTGCTTGAGCCACTCCACGACCGTTCCTTCCGAGATGGAGTCCCCCATGGATGGCACGGGCACGGCCGTAGCCTCTGCGGAGGACGAGAACGCGCGAGGAGCAAGAACCGACCGGCGGTTCACATGGAAAGCCGTAGCAGTCGCCATACGAGGCGCCTGAGTGCCGGACCGGGCCGAATGGGTGGCCAAGACGCTGGTGCTGGCGGACAGCGAGGAGAGAGAACGCCGCGCCGCGCCGTTGGCGCGCACGGCGGCGCGCAGCAAGACACGACCCGAGCTCTGCATGTTGCGACTGATCAACTTGCTTGGTGCCGGCGGTGCTGATTGGCGATTGCTGGGTGTGTTGGGTAAGGAGGAGGGGGAGTCGTGTGGCGCACATCACAGGAATCCTGAGGATGGAACGCAAAACGCGAAACTACAGTTGGAGAGAATGTTTTGATGGCGGCTGGAGGCGGCGCTGCAAACGGAACCTGGTTGAAAAAACGTACTGTCTCCAATGCTGAGTTGGCGCAGATTTCTCTGCGCTTTAAACCTGCATGTACACACGAAGGTGTTGGTGGAAGAATGCAGGAAGATGAGTCAGGTGCAGGCTTCTCCGGTCAAGTGTAAGAAGTGTTTGACGAGTGATGCATGCTCTCTAACGGTGAAGCTGGCGTCACCTAAATCGTCCAATCCCCTGATTGGACGAAAACTTTGCTGTTTACCGGGTTTTGAACCGGTTTCGTACCGTATCTTCGAATGCCAAAACCGCACTTTCCTGGTTTAACACGTGGATGACGCGCGAACTTACCAATTCCACTGAGCGAACTTAATTTCTGGGGTGACAAATCGAACTTAAGCTTAGCAAATGCTTCTCCAGGTGCCATCAATTATCCTTCTCGCCGAGGATACCTTCAAGACATGTCGCCAAATCACAGAAGAGGTTTCCCTGATCACGCTGTGCTTTACGGTACTCTTTCTCGCCGAAGCTTCACATCGGTAGGCAGGTCTAGCACCACCGACAGTTTGATTAGCTTCATGGGGGTTTCGCTTTTCATGTGCCTTTGGGGCTTTGCTTCAAGTCCAACCAATGAATCCGACAGCATAATGAGCATGTCCTTGGCGACGGAGTGGCCAAGCCGATGAAGAGACGCCTTTGATCCCCATCGGATGTGGAGGGTCACGTTGAAGCAGAACCAACTCTGACTCTTGCAAAGAGGAAGGCAGACCACCCACGCCCATCACAGCTAGCAAGTCAAAAAGGCAAAGCACCAAAAGCATAACGGCCGAGACCAAGGATCTCATCTTTGAGTTGAAAGGCAAGCGAGACCAGCGCTGGGTGCCTTTCAAGAGTCACGACCTTTCGCGGCCACTCAATCTTCAGGATTCTCGTCCGTTTCCGTTCTGCTGCAAAGCGTCCGCCGCCTCGTGCGTGGCGTCTGCGACGGAGGGCGCTTTGACGGGCGTCCCGGGCTCTCTCGACCGCTCGTTGCTGGCGTGTAACGGCCCAATTGGTAGGGAAATGACACGCGACAAGCTTGTCAAGGGCCCCGAAGGTGACGCCGCCCCACACCGGCGAGGAACGGTGGAAAGATTGGGTGAAAGGCGAGGGCAAGTGGCGTCTCTTCGCAGCGTTGTGGCGCACTGACTCGCAGCTTTGACGCGGCAAACACGTGAGAAACAGCTTTTCAGTCGGTCCTCTCTCTCATTCGACTGGAATGCTGGTCTTCCTCAAAGATTCTTTTTTGATAACCATCATCTTTGAAAACTCAGGGCGGAAAGATTCGGTTCGCACGTACTTTACATGGGAAGCTAACCTCGTATTTTCCTTCCACGTCATGTATCCTTACAAACCATCTACTCTGCGACGCGGCGAAATGCGAAGCTAACGTGTAGGTTACGGCTGCGGTCCGTTTCACGAATAGGAGCGAGAGAGTGGGAGCGATATGAGTACCTAGGGCGAGAAAAAGCAAAGCGAAAAAAGTTATAAGGTCGCCTCATCGCCGCCTTCCCGCCTGCTGAAGAGGCGTGCAGATCTGCCCGGCGCCTTTCAGACCTGGCGACAGCCCCGGGCCGGTCGAGTTCGGACGGAAACCAAAGCAAGCGCGTCCGCTCGTCCGCCGCCATCTTGGCCGAAGACGCCAATGCTCATTTTGCAATCGGGAAAGTTGGGCATAAGCGTCGCAAACTCGCGCATATCGCTGTCATACGCCGCCTCTCTCATATCCAGCCGGTCCCTGCGTCAGTCAATCAAATCAAGCCGCTAAAGTAGCCAGCCCCAACCCCTACACTCGTAGGTCATCCCTCCTCTCCGAGAAAGCACGTCACTGTCGGTTGTGAGCGCTTCAACCCACCGCAACCCGCCGCACGCGCCAGCCAAACCCACAAAGTCGCCAGACACCTCCGACCACAGAGACGGCAGTAAACCACCGCTGGGCGAGGCGACATCTCTCCCTGTCCCGCATTTAACGCCGCGTCGCATCGATTCGGGGTTTCCGTTGCCTTTCTATTCGGCAATCAAAAAAGTCACAAAGCCTCGATAGTGAGCAGCTCCCGAAGGCTGCGACGTCATTCCTGCTTTCCCCGCCGGCCTCTCAATCCCAGCACGAGTCAACCCATGGAGACCCAGCAGCAGCGAGACGCCGAGAGCCGCGCGCGCATGGTGGCGGCGCGGCTGATGGCGGCCACGTGCACGCCCGAGCGGCGGCAGCAGCGCGATGGCGAACCCAAGACGAAGAAGATGGCGCTGCTGTGTCTGTCGCCGACGGATCCCAGCGAAGACGCGGCGGCGCTGGCCATGGCGTCGCCCGTGCTGACCAGCAAGCGCAGTCCGGTGACGTCGCCGAACGTGGCCAAGATGCCGCTGCCGGGATTGCAGTTCGCCATCTCATCGCATCGGCACGCGCCGAGTCGCGAGCTGCGACTGCCGTCCTTCTCGGCCGCTCCGTTCGAGCTGGAAGTCACGCCTTCCGTGAGCAGTGCGGAGGAAGATGAAGAAGAGGATTGCGAGTCCAAGCACGTGGCGGAAGAAGCGCCGGTGGCCGAGAAAGCGACGACGCAACGACGTAAGAAGGGCACGCGACGTGGCACGCTCCACCCAGAGGCCAAGAACGTGCTCAAGGCCTGGATGTTCTCGCCCGAACACTTTGCGCATCCGTATCCGAGCGAAGAGGAGAAGGAGGAGTTGGCGTCGGAGGCTGGCATTGAAGTCAAGCAGCTCTCGAACTGGTTCACCAATGCACGCAAGCGGCTCTGGCAGCCCGTGCTGCGCCAATCAGGCGTCGAGGTCAAGAACTTCCTGTCCACGGGTCGTGGCGGCCCACGTGGCAACAAACTGGACGTGCCGACCAATCTGCAGCATCTGGTGGCGCCATCGTCCGTGCTGAGCCCGCCAGGCTCTCCCAGTTCAACCCGATTGCCGCTGAAGCGGTCGTGGTCAAGCATGCAGCGATCATTGGCGGAGTCCTCGCCGTCCACGGCGTCTACTACCAGTTCCATGGACGAGAACGCGTCGCTCAAGCGCAGGAAGAGCTCAGCTGCGGCCAAGAAGCGCTCGAAGGATGCTCGGAAGGCTGGCGGAAGCTCCCGGACTTCCAACGACAGGAGCCATGAGTTGCTGCAGGTTGCGCACTTCCACGACCTGGAACTGCTGGCTGCCACGTCACTGCTCGGCTTGCACCACCAGACCCAGTCCGTGCATTAAGTGACCGATCGTCAGGAGCATCGCAGCCAGCCAACGAACCATATTGCCGTATTTATTTACTCACTATCAGCCTACTTGAACCATTTTCTTATTCCATCTTGAACGGAGCAACTCAACCAAGAAAGTATCTTTGCCAATATTCAAAACCAAAACCAAAGCGTGGAAGTTCACTTATTGCATGAGATTAGCCTTGTCATTAGCTGGCGGTCTTGCGCTGCGTCTTCCGAGCAAGGAACCGTGCTCTAGCTGCAGCAATGGCGTCTTCCTTGCTCGGTTTTGGTTCCTCTTTAGGCTTCTCCAGCGTTTGAATGGGCATCTCTGCCTTCTCCGTATCGATCTCGTGAGTTTCGACCTCACGGGCTGGAGGACGCTGCTCTCGGTCACTAATGCGCGCCTTCTTGGTCACTGGCTCAGGCTCGGACTCCGCTGTACTGCGCTCATTCGCGTCTCCAGTCGTGGATTCCTTGCGATCTCCATCTTGGGCCTTCTCCTTGGCCGTGTAGGCACTACGAGCGTTGGCCGTGGACCCGCCCATAGCGATATTCTTGTTAAGATTGGCGTAAAAGCCCGCCATGGCGTGTTCACCTTGCTTGGTCACATCGTCGCGGTCCTCCAGGTTGGCGAGACGTGCATCCTCCTCATCCCAGCGCTTCATCTCCTGCAGTTTGCGCTTGTACGAGGCTGACACGAGCTTCTCCTTGTCCCCATACAGCGCGTCGTCCGCCTTGCGCTCATGCAACAGCCGCCGTTCGCGGATGCGCTCGTTTTCCACCTCTCGGATCTTGGCTTGGGCCAAGAGCGTTCCGATGTACTTGGGCTGCTTCTTCTCAGCTTCCCTCTGCACCTCCCGCTTGGTCACTTCACTTTGTCGCGCACTCTTCATGTCGTCGTAGACGGCGTCGTAGTCGAACACTGAAGGGTCATCGGCCAGAGCCTGCGCTCTCGTGCGCTCCACCTGGCTCTGCTGCAAGCTGCGCGCCGCTTCACGACCCACATGGCGCCTATCCGCCGCCTTGGCATCTTCGCCAGCCTCGTTTTCAGTCGCTTTGGCTGCTGCAGCAGTCGCAAACGCGTTGAAACCCGTCGGGAGCTCCTGAACAAGCACAGAAGAAAGAGCCATTTGAGAACGACAATACCAAGAAACGAGAGCGAGTCAGAGTACCGGAATTGCGTGGATACCTTCTTCTTGGCGTCTTTCTTGGGGAGGACCAGGCCGTATTGCTTCTTCGCTGCTGCTGCTGTCGGTACGAGCAGCTTTTTCTTCCCCGTGCCCGTTGGCATCTTCATCGAGAACGCCATCGCTGTGCACTTCCCGTTCGCGCACCAAAGAGCCGCAGTTTACTGCATCCATCCGTTAAAGTACGATAAAGGTGGGAATACCGTACTTACCAGATTCATCAAAATAGTGCACCACAAAAAAACTTACCACACCAATAGACAAAACACAAACAAATGCGGACTTTAACGAATGGTGTTGGAACTTTCATCGTGTTGCAATTAACCACAGCACCGAACGGTGGCTGCTAACTGCGGACTTACGCGAACGCCAGTCCAGCCTCATCAGGGACAAGTTTACTTCTTGGAAGCGGCGTGGGCCTTCTTCTGAGCGACGCGAGCCTGGCGCTGCTGGCGCGAACGCTTGGCCTCGCGCTTGTACTTCTTGTCGAACGTGTGCGTCTTCTTCGCGGCAGGCGAAGGGTCCTCACGGATCGACTCGTGGACCTTGGTGATCAGGTCCTCGATGTCGTCGGCGGCAACGCCGGCCTTCGCGTACTCGGCGTAGTGCGACGCCAGCATCTCCGGGTCATCCTCCTCCAGCTCCTTCATGTGCTCGGCAACGTGCTGCGCGAAGATACGGTCACGGTGGACCTCAGCGTCGTAGCTCTTGTCGTCACGGCTGTAGCCCGGGAAGCGCTTCTCGCTGTGCGGGATGTCCAGACCAGCGTCGGCGGCGCCCTTCAGCGCACCGAACACGCGGTTGCCCGTGGTGGTGGAGCGCAGGCCGCAGTCCAGGTAGCAGCGGAACGGACGCTTCTCGTCAGCGACCTCCTCCACGAAGTACGTGCGGCCGTTGGCCTCCGTCTTCACGATCTCGCCGTCCACCTCCGTGTTGCCCTCGTAGTCCTCGTCCAGGCCCAGCTTCTGCAGCACGCGACGGCCCACCAGCAGACCAGTGGCGTACGCGGCGGCGTAGTTCTTGAGGCCCACGGTCAGACCGTAGCGCGGCAGCTCGGCCGACGTGGCCTGCGCCAGGATCTTGTCGCCATCGATCTCGGCGTACGCGATCTGGCAGATCACCTGCTTGTTGGTGATGCGCACCACCAGACGGTACTTGGGCGAGTTGTACTTGTTCTTGTCCTGCGTGATCAGACGCTTGCGGGCGCGGTAGTCCGTCTTGCCCTCGCGGCGACGACGATACTTGACCTGGTAGCGCTTGAAGTACGCCTTGTTCTTGAGAACCTTGACGAACGGCATCTTGGATGAAAGTTTCGAAAGTGAGCTGCTCCACCTTCGGGCGGCGTGGAAATGGGGGATCCACCTGGTTGGTTGGCTGGGCATGGAGAGCGATGTCCGCTCAGTCCACTTACAAATCTGTATATGCGGACGTTTTGTACAAACGAACTTTCTACAGGATAAGTCAGTATGTACACCACATTAAATTGGTTTTCGGCGAATCAACGTCGTGGAAAGGGAGAGAGATGCGATGGCATTGGTGGATATTCGATGGACGCGGGTAGGGCTGAGATGACTGGTTCTAAACGGTGGCGGCTCCGATTGGTCGCGCGCCATGGGCAGCGGCATGCGAGCAGCTCCGTGGCCTTATTAGTTCGTTTGGCGTTTTTCCTACAGCAACAATGGTGCGTCCGTCTTGCTGCTTTGCTCTGCGTGACTCTGGCGGGTTGACGGCGGTGCTGGGCGATGAGGGCGAAGCGCTCTCCTTCTGCCTTGAGGGCCAGCCGAAGCCGAGCAGACCCCGCGCTCGGATCGCGGAAGACGACGGTGTCTAACGGCTGTGTCTGTGTGTTGTGGTGTTCTGGCAGACTTTCACTCGCTTCGTCTCGATCGGCCGCGTGGTCCTGATCAACTACGGCCCGGACGCGGGCAAGATCGCCACGATCATCGACGTGGTGGACGAGAACAAGGCGCTGATCGACGGCCCGTTCTGCGTGACGGGCGTGAACCGCCAGGTGATTAACTTCAAGCGCGTGTCGCTCACGGACCTGACGGTGGACATCCCGCTCCAGGCGCGCGAGAAGACGCTGAAGAAGGCGCTGACCAAGGGTGACGCCGTGGCTAAGTGGGAGGCTTCCACGTGGGCCAAGAAGATCGCCAACAAGAAGACCCGCGCCGAGCTCAACGACTTCGACCGCTTCAAGGCCATGATCGCGCGCAAGCAGAAGAGCGCCCTGGTCAAGAAGGCTGTGGCCGCTGCCCGGAAGAACTAAGTTGCCGGCGTTTTGGCAGGTTGCTTGCTCCACAAGCGCTGGTTCCGAGGCCGCCGCGCTGCTTAGGGATGACGGACACGTCGCCGTCCGCGAGGCAGCGTGGTAGTCTTGGAACAAATAAACGTCCTAATTGGTTATTTGCTGATAACCCACCTCATTTGCCAACCCACGCTTCAGGCATCGCCTCCCTTCCTTCCTTTCCCTGTCCTTCTTCCCTTTTCGACATGCAGCTGTCTAGCGAGGCTTGCGATTGAATCGCCGCTTCTAAAACAAACTCTTGTTATGATCCAGCATCGGCGAGCAAGAGCAATGGGGTACAGCATCAAGATCAAGCGATGAAGCATGCTCAAGGCCGTCACGAGCGCATAGCAAATGGCTCATTGTAGCCACCTGATGCTGCAACACCGAATGGCCAGTCTCATTGTTTCAAGCGGAACCCCACAGCACTGTGGAGTGCAGTCGCTGGATCAACGAGATAGCAGGGAAGAACCCCAGAACCACTTTCCCTTAAAGCGCGATCAACATGCCTTTAGCTGAGGTACAAGACCAAAGATCCAACGACATAACACACATGCCAACGATGACAAGCAGAAGCAGACTCTGTATCCACTCCAACTGGATGTCCAGCAACTGCGAGCAGCTTCAGCCAAGTCGCCAGTATAGATCTGGTTAGCGTCTCTCGTTCTCCTTGAACTGCTTGACCAGCCAGTCCAGGGTGGGGTTGGACGAACCCCACAAGCTGATTGCATCATGATTGTCGTAGGAGAAGAACGACGCCGAGTCGTGCCAATGCATAAACAGCAGCGTCTCGAACGAGTTCCCCTTGCTATATGCTGTGCGCAATGCGCCTGGAAGTAGGTCGACGCCGTTCACCAAGAGCCAGTGCACGACTCGCAGATGGCCGCCTGCAAGCGCACGGTCAAGCACACCGTCGCTGTATCCCTCGACGCGGTTGCCGTATAGCCATTGCAGGACATTCAGGTGGCCACCAGCGGCTGCGTCGTCCATCGCTCTGGTCGTGCAGCCTTCAAAGCGGTTCGTGTGCAACCATTGCACCACTTCAAGGTGTCCATTTGCTGCAGCTCCGCCCATGGCTTTGGTCGTGCAACCCTCGGAACGGTTCGAGTGTAGCCATTGGACCACTTCAAGGTGTCCGTTTGTTGCAGCT
>MBAC02004368.1:31284-66387 GCA_001712635.2 Nothophytophthora sp. Chile5 | reverse complement strand
TACCGACCGCTTGCTACGAAAGTCCGGAAACTGATGATGGCCAACAAAAGCTTGGCAATCCACGAACCCAGCGCCTTTGGTGGCCCACAAGACGTGCTTAATTCAGCACCGGGTACAGGTACTGGTCTCCACTTTTAACCGCTTGGCGAGCACAGCGAGTGAGGTGCTTCGTTGGTTGGCTGTTCTTGACGGAATCCTATCCGGATGTGTATTAATAGTATTCCTTCAAATTCGTATAACTGATATGAATGCCAACCAAGGACGATAATTTCATATACGTAGTATTACTACACAATCACGTATAGTACCTGATTGCGACTCAACTTCATACCGGTATTAACACAAGTGGATCCATGTATCAATATTTGCAAATTCGGTGCTGTTATGAAATCGCTGAGCAACCTTGCACGAAAATGACTACCGGCGCCTGTAGCCTTGATTATTGGGCCTTTGAGCCCCGCGTGGCCGACACAAACTCTTCGCCGTGGGCATTGGTCGCCTCTGCGTGCCGCAAGAAGGCACCTAGCGCGCCCAGGTAGCCTTCGTGCTTGCAGAAGCGCGCCTCCATTGCGCCATTGGACCAAAAGTTGATGGCGTAGGCCAGCGTACGCGACGAAATCTTGTTGTGCCTCAAGAAGTTTCCCACGAAGAAGATGTGTTTTGTCTTGTACAAGCACGCGTTCAGGAATGCGATCTGGCCGATGTTCTGCGTGATCATAACCAGCAGCGAACGCGCCAGGTCGGCGTCGCGCACGCTGTCACGGGAAACCGAGATCATTTTGCCGAAACTGCTGGCCACGGTCGTCGCAGGCAGATTGAACTTCTCGTACGAGCCGCCGTAGATGTCCCCCACGCTCATGTCCACCGAGTGGTTGGAGCCGTGCACACACAGGTCCAACGCTTCGTCGTACGACTCACACTTCGTCATCAGGCGGCAAAGGCCCCAATAGGTGCCGCCACCGATACTGCTGCCGCTCACACGCTCGTAGTCACCCGGTCCTTTCACGTACAGCACACTCACACCCGAGCCGATGCTCACAAGCTGCAGTAATAGCCACACACGCCACAGTTAAGAGGTTATACGCTCCAAACCTGCGAGTACTACGAGCGCATCAAACGCACCAGATACGGGTAGATGTCCTCGTCCACGCTGTACTGAATGGTTTTGATGCGTGATGCCGTAAGCGAACTAACGTCCACGTCCTGTGTGGGACAACACAACAGAAAAACACTTCAGCACAATGACCTTCGTGCCCATCGTGTCCAAAAACGATCGCGAACCTCAAAAGTGAACACTTCGTCGGAGAGCGTCGTGAGCAACAGGTGGAGGCCGAGGATGGTGCAGTCGATCTCATCGTACTTCTCCAACTCGATGGCAGCGATTTCGCTAAAAGCAGAGGCGTACTTCAGGCACACGTAAAAGAGGAAAAATCAACGCGCAATTAGACGGACTCATTTAATGTTGCAGGGAGGGAGAAGAGTAGTGCTCATTCCCTCGTCGCTCAATAAACAAACCTTGTGAGCACCCCCACCGGTGCATGGCAGCGTGCGCAGCGACTGGTTGATGCCGTTGCTGGCAATAAACTCAAGGGCCTTTTGCGTCTTGTTGCTTTCAAAGCGCACAAAGTGGAAGGCCTGCACGAGAGCACCACAGCTACAGTTAGTTTATCCTTACACCTGTCGTTTCCTCAAGTCCCCTGGCGAAGCGCCGGAAGGGAAGGAGGCAGCAAACACGCACGCCATTCAGCGCCTTGGACAGAATGCGCAGCCGCACGTCCTGCACGCCCGTGTGCCCAAACGACTGGTTCTCCTCCAGGAACTTGTTCATCTCGTCGACCGCGACGTCATGCGAGGCGGAACGCGGGCGCTTTCTGTGGTCGTTTGATATCTCATGCCGCTCAAAGTACACGATCTTAGCCAGTGTACCGCCTGCCGAGAGGAAACAGTCGTCAGTGCAAACTGACCTCATCAACGCCGCGCATACAAAAGGTACTAGCAACGCACCGATATCGAGGCCGAAGCAGGCGCCAAGATCCGACCTGCTCCCGTCGTACAGTTCAACAGAGCACACACAACCATAAGACGCGTCGCCAAGGCATTAGATCCACTTATTGTCGGGCAGAACGGCTTAAACTGCACCAACGAAGCCGCTGGGCTTACGTCTTGGACAGCTTCTTGTACGTCACGCGCTGTCGCCAGACGCGGTGGCGGGCGCGCTTCCGATGGAGACAGAGCAACACCAGCGACGAGGAGAAGAGAAGGAAGCCGCACGTGACCAACGCGCGGTGCGCACCGCCGCCGTTCAGCGCCGGCGCCAGCATCTCCGTCGCCTCCGCTTTCCCCACGAACGCACTTGATTGAACTTTTGCGCTCCCTTCGGCTACGTAAGCGCACGCGGATTGGTCTAAATGGAGAGAGAACGTATTTCAGCCAATCAGAAGAGATATCGAGTCCATGCGGGGGAGGAGAAATCGTATGGCAGACAAACACTCTCGATCAATCAACATGAATCAACAGAGGAATTTAGTGCGGGGCATTACTTCAAGCACTTGTGACGTCGCCATGCGGCCGCGCCGAGCTGAAGCGAGAAAGCGTCGCCCTCCGCGCCTTCGCGTTCGGTCTTTTTGCGCCCGCAGTGCAGGAGTAGGCGGTCTATTATCTATCGTTTAACGGAGTTCTTTCCGTTTGAAGAAGGCTTCTGTCGCCGAGCTTCAGCTGCTTCGCTTTTTGTATTTGTGATATCGCTGTCTGTGTCTGTGATGTATCACGTTCCAAGCCCAAGAAAACCATCAAGAAGCATTGCAATGGATTGAAATGGCCAAACAATCAGGTTCGCGAGTAAAGACTGCTCGTCTCAATTATTGCTGGATCAACAGTGTCGTCCGTGAACGGCGTTCCAGCGCGCATGCAACGGGAGGAGGCTTGCAGCAGCGTGCCTATCCATTGTCACGGATAAGCAGATCTCTCGAGCTTGAGTCTGATATGTTGCATCAAAAAGCCAACCTGGGAAGATATGGGACCACAAGCAGTCTGCTAGAGACCCGGCCAGCTGCGAGGAATCAGTGTTTCCAGTAGCGTCCATGCTTTCCAACCTACGAGCGGTGAGGGAGCAAGCACAAGACCACAGGAGCTCCACACCATCATAGAAAAGGGTTCGTCCGTTCGGCAATGCTCTGATATGTCTTTTGCTGGCTATTCCGATGAGTGGGCGTCTCAAGTTGCCGAAGGAATTGGTTCCGCTCGCTGTTCGATAGGAAAGAGCTTCCCGCCGCCGAGATCTCAATTGATCGCGATGAAGCGCTGTCTGCCGAGGTGTCAGGGCTCAGGCGATCACCACCAACGAAAATCCGGTCACCCAAATGGCCTCGCGGTGCTTTCGGATTGACCGACAATCCAGGTGCAGGTTGTCGTGCGGTGGCCACCATTTTGCCAATCTTACAAACATCAAGTCAAAGCCAAGCCTCTCGAACCACACACGCAAAAAAGACGTCGTATTGCGTGCCCCACGAAAGATCCAACATTTTTGCTCGAAATCCCGTTTTTGCCGTTGCACTTGAATTCGGTATCGCAAAACGATTAGAACTTCACTCTTTTTTCGTCGATTTTTAGAACCACGGGTCGCAAAGGGTTTCTCACATCAGCAGAGTGATTGTGGCAACCTGTTCGTTTCGATATCCTCCACAACGATCGACTTTGGAGATCGCTCGACCAGTACCGATTCTAATTGAGATGACCTGCGAAGTCGTATATACGGCAGGTGTAGGTCTCCAAAAAGAATCCATCAGACTGACCTGATTGGGACTTAGGTGTCCACGTCGTTGTCGTGTTGTCATTGGGCGAGACGCCGCGCTGATGGGCTCGCAATTCTTGAACGCGAGTGTAACACTCACTCCGTTGGACTTTTGGTGCCCAGCAGCTCGTTATGACGCCGCTCTTTCGGCCCATTCCGCGACTTGCGCTCATCTGCCTACTCGATCTCGCGCACCCAAACGACGGCGTCCTCCAATGATGCTCAGCAGCTCGGTGATGCCTCAGCTGGCGGCGGCCTGCGAGGCAGCGGCCACAGGCAAGCCCCAGCCACTTCGAAAGACTCGCCGCCGCCCGCTGGAGTTCGCCTCCGCCGCCAAGGAAGAGCAGTATCGCGCCGAGATGGACCACGTCCAGCGGTACATTTGCGCACAAGTGGGCGGCCTAGACGAACACGCCAGCCAGTTGCTTGGCGTGCACGACAGCCGATCGCGCGGCTACTACGAAGAGATCCAAGAGTTCCTGGAACGCAAACACGAGTTGGAGCACGTGAGAACGCAGAACGTGAACGCTGACCGCGTGCTGATCCGCAGCCTCGACGAGTACCTGAACGAATTGGATCCCAGTCTATTCGCCGAGTCCGTGCAGGCGATGCCCAAGGGCCCCGCTGTGGCCAATTTGCCCACTTCGAGCAGCTACATCCGCCGCAAACAGGAGGAAGCCATGCTTGCTCGTCTCTGGCACAAGTACCAAGCTGCCGAGAGCGACCGACGAGTGATGAACGTGCTCCCGTGCGGGGGTGCGCCACTGAAACGCCAGCGCGTCATGTGAACGATAGTAGCCCCATAGAGATAGACGATGGAGCCGGGCTGTGTCTTACGACCACCCAGCAGAACAACCCACCGATACCATAGCAACACAATAAGAAGAGTTACCGTACTTAAAATCACTCACCGACACCATCCACAATATTCACCGCGATGACAGGTTGCTGTCCAGGGATTATGAAGTGCATGAGTCATTGCAGCAGCCGTAATCGACTTCTAGACTTCAAGTTGAGGCCACGCGTCACAGCCACCTTTGCATCCGGATATCCAGGCTGGGTGTAATCCGGTCAATCATTTAAACGACCGTAGTTGCGTGGCGCTCGGAAGATCGGCCAACGCATCTGAATCAGAGTGCAGTGAGGAAAAGGAACCCGCGCAGACGGGTCAGTCGATGATACACTCGGCCTGGCGTGTACTATACACTCTGAGAAGGGGACAGAGATTGCATTGGCTTGGGCAGCACCAACGAACTAGTATCGCAGTAAATGGAAGCATGCGCCAGCTGAGGCAAGACACAATCCAACGCCCGTGCCCAAATTTACTGTGGAGCACAATTCACGTTTGCTGGTTTGTCTTATCGCGCCAAGACTATTTCGAGCTGATGCAGTCCGGAAGCCCATGATTGCTTTTGTACGCATCCACTCGACGTTGCCTTCCATGCGGCCGCAGCATTATTCCCACATACTCCGACCATAAAAGTAGTTTGTCACAGCTTCTTCCCTTGGAGTTGGATCATGGCATGTGCAACCATCGTCTCCTTCATCCCGGCACCAGCACGGTTCGCATGTAGTACATTGACGCAGCAATTCGGACACGTCCATGCCCTCTCTGCAGAATTTCACAACGATACGGAACAGAGGTTCGGACAGTGCAACCAGTGGGTGGCGCCTCAGATCGGCTGCGAGGTCGTCGCCATTGCCAGCACGTTTATCCTGAAGGCGGTGGCGCACGAGAAACAGCGTCCGCACGCTCCTCCACCGAACGTTCCACATGTAGCGTTTCCCCATATCCTCGACCTCCGCGAGTGCCGGTTCGAGGCCTCCGCGAAGGCACGCGAAAACGGCCATGTGGACAGCATTGGGGGCCGCTGCCTCCATCGCGCGCAGTACCCGAGGATACACAACATCAATGGCCACACTGACAATGTGGCGTACTTCACAGATGGACTGGGCCGCAAGTTTGGTGACGCCAGCAAACACGCACGCTTCGGCGAAGCGCAGCGCAGTCCGAATCTTGGGAAGCATCGCTATCTCGACCACTACGTCCTCCCGTTCCGAGCTGCAAATCGCCCCTTTCAATACCACAAGGCGCAGAAGCGTTCGCTGAAACTCGGAGGCGTAGGGCGCACCTTCCTCGTCCCAATCCAGAAGTCGTGATACGAGGCGCACATTCGGTGTCGGTTGCCCTTCAGCTGCTTCGAAGGCTGCGCCCGCATCGTCCCTCAACCTGACGGTCTCCCGGAAGCGCTGGTGTGGGGCCACGCGCTCACGCTCCCACTTGATCAAACAGTCGAACACGACCGGCTCGACGCCCCACATGCAGGCCTCGTACAGGCACTCCGTCGAGAACTCGGCGCCGTTCTCCATGAGCAGATCCACCATTTCCGCCGTGCGTTCCGCTAGCCCACGCACAGCCACCGTCAGTGGCTGCAGTCGCGTCGGATCCATTCGCGCTACGGCGAGGTTCGGCTGCGTCCGGAGCATCTCCGCCACGCTGGCGACGTCTCCAGCGCTCACATACTGGAAGAAACGCGCACGGACGTCCCGTGCTGTCGCAGACCGCGTTCTCATGTCGTCGGGGAGATCCAAATTGCTATGATGCGACCTGCTGACTCGGTTCACGACTAACCCATCCGTCCACCCGTGTCGCAGTGAGTTGAACTGACGATCACTCATGTATTGTGGTTATTCTCATCTCATCCTTCTAACGACTTCATTATGCTGCACATACTATGCTGGGGGATAAATTCAAAGGTCTTTCACAGGACAAATTTGTTATTCGGGTCCTATATAGGCGGCTTAAGAGATGAGGCTAGGGTGCGTGTTATTTTAATTCGCTAGGTAAATATAGCATTTTAGACTATTTCAGACTTTTCGCCCACTGTTTTGTTTGAACGCATTTCTTTAATTTGGCACCTAACTTTCGTACTTGTTAAAAAGGGTATTAATTACTAGATACACATAATTACATAAATCCGAGTATTATCATTCTAAAGGGGAACTTCGTCCCCAACAAGCACTGCCTCGACGAGAGTTGACTCGGCGCGTCGTGAGATGTCAAAACAGACACCCGGATATCTCTTACAACAGGATGGATGTACGAACGATCAATCATCGGAGCTCAAAAGCCTCGTCAATCATCTCGGAGCATGACCCGACTGGAAATGACTGGGCTCAAAGCCAATACCAACTCGAATCATGATGTAGTCTTTGGTCTTGTTCGATCGGCTTCGCTGCCAACCAACGGTATGGCTAGCCACCACAAAACCGTATCCACAAGCCATTGCTTTTTTGCTTCGTTACCTTTTAACGGGGTTGTCCAACGGGGTCAATCAATCAATCTGCCTTCATGTCCTGGCAGCGACTGGATGCCGCTCTCCAACTGTCGATAGTCGGAAGAACCGACAGTTGGCGAGTTTCTATATTTGCTTTGTCGGGGTATCCATTCCCACAGGTTAACGACAGCTCGCGCTTGGGCGGTGCCGCCACATTTTTCCGCGCCTATCAGAGCGAAAGAGGAAGAAAAGGGAAAGGAACCGAGTCGGAGGCTGGCGGGAAAGCCCGGAGCTCGCGGAATCGCGCGACTTGGGAGCGAACGACGTACTCGTGCGGCGTCTAGACGGTCAGAGGACGTCCAGCATGTATCATGACGCGCCACGGGAGAGGGGGGAGAAGGTGCGAAGCCTGCGTTTGGAGGGGCATTGAGGCGGAAACGCGTCTATTGTGCCGTTTTGTTGGCGTCATTCTCGTTCGATTATTGCTGACGTGGGGTGCCTTCTATCGGGTGTTGTGTTCATGCTTGCGTGAAGAAGAAGCGCCAGCGCCTGACACCCCCGCCGAATGAGGTGTGGCTGGACGCGATCATGAGCAAGACGAAAGCCAGTGGCGGCTACAGCGACAGCTCGATGGAGTCTCCCGCACAGCCAGGCGTGACGTCAACGTCCTTTACCGCTGCAGCTTCACGTACAGACCCCCGGGGTGCAGCATTAATGAGGAGCGGGTGGGAACCGTCGGATCATCTGCACGAACAAGCCGCCTGGGAAGCCAGCACCTCTCGCCCGGCGCAAGCGACGGTGCCTCCGCCGGCTGCTCAGTATCAGCAGTATCAAGGCCACTATGCGAGCGATATGAAACCTGATGCGAAGACATACGGCTACGCGTCGCGACAGACAGAGGATCTACCGTTGCCTGGGGTGAGCGAGACGCTCCGCGAGCAGGCCAATCTGGACGACACGGTGCTTCGTGAGGCCTTCGCGTTGGCCATGGAGGACCTGGTGCCTGAGCAAGAGTGCTGCTTTGTGGCCAAGGGACTGTGCCACCTCTGCGGCGTGAGCGAGAACCACTATGTGCCTGTTGTGACCTTTTGTCCGCACGCGAACGCCAACCACGCGCTTTGCCGCGAGCATCTGCGGAGCACTTATGGCGTGCGCATGGAAGATCTGTTTGCCGGCAAGAACCGACCTAGTGCTAACCACCGCACGCTTCGTTGTATGGTTTGCAGTCGCGCGTGTCCGTGCTCGATGTGTACGTCGGAGAAACAGCACGAGCTGTCGCGCTATAGACGCTGGCTGGTGAGTCCGCCTTATGGAGGTGACAATACCCAGATGGGGGCAATGCGAGACGGCAGTGGAACTCCTCCTGTACCTGCAGGTGCTGGTTGGGGGGTGTACAGCGGTGGGAACAACATAATTAGTAGTAATAGTCGCCGAGTGTCGGAATATCTGCCGCAGCGTCCACCCGCTGAAGCTCAAGCTCAGTATCTGCCTCAACGTCCACCCGCTGGGGCTCCAGCTCAAGTTCTGGACGTACGCGGACAGGGTGCTCGTTCTCGAGGGATGAAAGAGACACATGCGTGGGAAGGAGACGGACGAGCGCCCACGCAGCAACCTGGGTTCATGCCGTCGTTTCCTGCAGATGTCGGTGGAAATGGGCGCGGGCGCGTTCTCCCGAGTCTGCAGACCCAGCAGAAAAAAACAGTCCGACCCTCTGTAGTCCCGAAGCGTGCTGCCAAGGATGTTTCCAGTAGTATGCTGTCCGTGCTCGTGAATGGTGAGCAGGGGGATCCTCCCATAGAAGCACAAAGCGGTCGATCGACTGATGACGCGCTTCTGGACGCTGGTCGTGCCTCAGTGGAGTCACCGTCAGCTGCCTATGTGATGAATTGCGCGGAGTCGGAGAAGTCTCTGGTTCGGCTGTTGAGCTCGTTAAACCAGGACATGACGCCTGCGAGTTCTCGGTCGTTGGATGACCGATCCAGTAGCCTGCAAATGGCTTCCACTAACTCCCAGCGGCAAGCGCGCTTGGGTGCGAATGGAGAGGACTACAGCAGCGATTATGCTCAGGGGACTGACAGCACGCGGTACCAAGCGAAAGGATCTTCGCACGCGCAATCAGCACGCACGAAGGTCGATGGACGCCACCACGATCAAACTGGTGCCGGAGGAAGGACCACTCCGCCATATCGAGCCCCGTCGCCCACTGCCGCGATGGGATCTTCGGCCAGTACCAGTTCTGGAAGTCGATCGGGCGGTGTTGCGCGATCGGTGGAAGGCTTGACGGCAGTGCTGGCACAAAAGCGGAAGGCCGATGGAAAGGACCTCGCGGACAGCCCACCAAAGCGCAATTCCAGTGCGATGATAGCTTCGCGTAATGGGGTGCCACAGCGCGAGGAGAAAGCTGCTGCCGACGCAAATGGGGTGGGCGTACGCGGTAATGGAGAGAAAAGACAGAAGCTGCCCATTGACGAGAGGGGCCGGCGTGCACCGAAGTCAGGTGATCGCGTGAAGGAGAGCGCGGTCAAGAGCAACGGCAAGGAAGCCCCCGCCACAAAGGCGCCTTCCCCTGCATTTGGACGCTCCCGACGGAGCAGCAATGGCACAGAGAGTATCCTCGCGGCGGCTGCTGCTGCAGAGAGAACGCGCTCGGACAAGAAGAGCCCACGAAATGCACCGTCACCCAAGAGCAAGACGAAAAGCAAAGATGGGTCCGAAAGTGCACGAAGTGGAAAGATGGCAGAATCACCGCGCGCTGAGGAAGAGGAGGAAGGAGACGGCGATTCCGACAGTGAGCTGGATACGAACCTGGACTATTGCGAAGTGTGCTTGGGTGCGGGCGACCTGGTGTGCTGCGACAAGTGTCCCCGCTCCTTTCATTTGGCGTGCTTGCACATGAAGGAGAGTGATCTGCCGGAGGGCGACTGGCAGTGCAAGCAGTGCAAGAAGCCGTCGCCTTTCCGATCCTTTTCCAGTGCGGTGGCGGCAGAGCAGAGCTTGCTGGACAAATGTCTGAAGATCGTCGAGTGTCTGAAGTCGCATTCATTCGCGAAGCAGTTCCTCACGCCTGTGGAGAACGTGCCGCTGTACTCACGGGTGGTGAAGCAGCCAATGGACTTGTCGACGATTGAAACGAAACTGAAGACGGGTGCTTATATTGGGGATAGCACGTCGACCTCCATGAGTGGCGTGAAGGAGCTGAACGCCAAGCGATTTGCGGACGACGTCCGCCTCATGTGGTCGAATTGCAAGCTCTTCAATGACGACGGATCGGGCATCACCCGCGCAGCCGATGAGTTGTCGGTAGGATTTGAAAGGCTGCTCCGAGAGGCCATGCAGTCGCCGCGGGCCACGAAGCAGGCCATGTGGGGGGCGTCTGGGACTTCGAATAGCCCTCGTGCACCGACATCGGTGGCAAATAAGCAAACCCAAAAGACGAAGCCGCCAGAGGCGTCGACATCCAAGAACTCGAGCGGCCAACAGCGCACCCCTGCGCAAGTCCGTGCCGTGTAGCGAGCGTGTGGCGCTGAGGAGCGAGAGGAGCGAGAGTGGTGCGGTGGCCAAGCAGCTATTAATACTTGCAAGTTGTGTGTCTGCTGCTGGCAGGTGGTGCTCGCCATCTCGTTCTAAGTTAGGCGTGTTTTTATTGGAGAGGGACGAGAAGAGAAGGCCACACAGCACACAATTCCAACAGCGCGTTTGCCTCCGTGTGCATCGCTCCTTCAAGTGACGAGTCTGCAATCGAGATGGAGCTGGCTTTGGATGAAGAAGGTGCCCAGGTGACGGCTGTGACCTCGTTCGACCCCAACTTCCCGCCCTCCAACGTCTTGGACGGGTAGGTCGCTACGTTTTTGGATGCCATGATCACCCACGAGGTGGTGGTGTCAACGAAAGGTTGGGGAAGTCGAATTGACCCCCATGTGTCGGATGCCAACAGAGAGCAGGCGTCCAAGTGGGTGACGACGGGCAGCTTCCCGCAGGAAATTGTGGTGCAGCTCGCCACGACGGCCTCAGTCTCGCGCGTGAAGATGTGGACTCGAAACATGAAGGAAGTGACTGTGGAGGCCTGCAGCGGCCCGGCGCCCACCAAATGGGAGAAGCTTTACGACGCCAGTGAGTAGAGGGTTTACCTGGACAGCGGCGCACTTGGAACTGGGACTGATTCCGTGTTGCTTGTGCTCGTAGAGCTGAACGAGAACGACGGCGAGATGCAGATTGAGAGCGAGAACGTCAAGCGGGCGGACGCGTCCTTCATCAAGTTCAAGATCCTCTCGGGGTGGAACGATTTTGTGGCGGTGCATCGCGTCAGTGTCGAAGGCTCCACGGCACGACGATGAGCTCAGCAGCGTTCGGAGGCGTTGGGGCTTTTGGCTTGATGCATTCATTACAAAACTACAATGCCAGGATCGGTCTCTCCCATTACTTTTTCCCGAAGAAGGACGTGAGCGATTTCATCCCCGTGCGGTCCACATTGGCCAGTTTGCTCTTCTTTTTGGCGCTGCCAGCGCTGCCAGGCGTGGGGCGCTTGGACGCGCTCTCGGGCGTCTGCCGACGCCGGTCGAAGCGCTTGAAGGAATCTGGCGGACCACTGCCGCTTGATGCTGCGGCTTTGGCTTCCACCAGTTTTCCCACCCTGTCGATAAGAAGAAGGGTACGTGAGTCATGGTGATGTAGGAGGGAGTGATGATAGATATGGAGAACGTACTTGAATTCCTTGCACAGCAGCTCCACCCACTCCTGAGGTAGGTAGTTGCACAGCACATCGATCGCCTCGCGATGATGGCGAGCAGGCTCTTCGATCGTCGTGCTGGCGGTCGTAGGCCTGGCTTCCTCGGGTTTCTGACCAGGAAGACGGAACCGCTCGTCGAATGCCCCAGACCCGGACGCTTTTGCAGCTGCTTGTGCAGTTTGTTTAGCTAGAACTGCAGCAATGCGCTCCACCTGCATTCATTCAGCACAAGTCAGTGGTAAGCAAGCATCCAGCCAGTGGAACTCCGGAAGAGCCACAGTCACGCACTTTGCCACGCAGCCACGAGAGGATCTTGGGCTCGCTGGCCTTGACGTAGAGGTTGTCGACGCTCTCGTCTCCGCCCGCGGGCTGCACGTCGCACACCAGTTCGATACGCTCCTGTGTAAGCGACTGCAGCTGCAGCAGCCACGTGTTGTGGCTCTGCGAGAGCAGGTCGTACATGGACAGGAAGCGCGAGCGCTGCGGCCACGCGGCGTCCAGCAGCACGAAGAGCGCCTCTATAGGCGAGAACACAGTGACACTGCCGTCCTGGTGCACGTCGTTGCCCACGAACCAGCTGCGAGAGCCCTCGGGCGCCTGCAGACGCTGCAGCTCCAGCAATTGACGTGTGGATCGGTCGAGCGCGAGCTGCCGCGTGCGCACGTCGCTGTTACTGGGGGACGACGACGCCCGTGACGACCACGTGACCACCGTAAACAGCGGGTCGTCCACCGCGGCGGCGTGGAATCGTTCGAGGTTCGCGGCGGCAGGCAGCGCCGCCGGCACCATCGCCAGCAGCTTCCGGCCCATCGTCGCTCGGTTTGTTGGGCCGGCAAGATTCCACAAAAGTATTTGTACGCCTTGCCGTGTTACGGTTTCCCGCCAATTTTCGGAGCATTTGGGCTACCCGATAGTCAAAATGGTGGTTACAATGTACCCTCGAAAGGGGTTACACTCGTGGAGACGCGCCAACAACTTCTGGTGCGTCATTACCGAAAAAGGAGCAGGGAAAGGCGGCTTAACGGACGCCTCAGAGCGTGCCAAGGGATCTGGTAGCCATGGTGAAGAAGGGTACGCATGCTGGATGGTGTGCTTGAGTGTGGAGGTGGCTGTTGGCCTCGTCCAGGCGTCAGGTTGATACCAAATATGGCGATGTTGACGCTTATTTCTGGACTTTGCGTGGGTTGCATCACTAGCAACGGCGCCCAAGACGCAGCGGTCGATCATGTACGTACTTACCGCAGCCTTCCTGCGCGTCATGAGAGCGTTTCTGCGGCTAATTCGTGGTTCCCGTGACGGTGCAGGTCGTTTTTCGGCGCTGGCGCGACGACTCCGCCCCCGAAGAAGCGTAAATCTGCAGACGAGGAGGCCGATAAACCTGCTGAGACGCCTGCGAAGAAAGCGAAAACATCACCGAAAAGCCCGAAGGTTGTAGAGAAAAAGAAGAAGACAGCAAAGCAGGCGAAGAAGGAGAAGGAGGAACCAGAGCAACAACAGGAGCAGCAGGTGGAGGAAACGGAGGAGGCGGAGGAGGCGGAGGAGGCGGAGGAGGCGGAGGAGGCGGAGGAGGCGGAGGAGGACAAGCAGGTGGAAGAGGAGCCGGAGGACGTTGCCATGCAAGACGTCGACAGTGAAGAGGAGGAAGTGTCTTCGTTGCCGTCGCCGGTGAAGGCGAAGACCAAGCGTAAGTGGGTTAGCCCTGACTGCATGGGAACATGACGAGTATCCCGTGGCCTGGATGGCCGACGGATGAGCTAACCATTGCCATGTAAAACTGCAGCTGGACGCCGACGCCTGCGACAACGAGTGGTGGCGGACGAGGACTCGGACTCGGACAGCGACTCGGATGTGCCGTTCGCAGCCAAAAGGCCAGCGAAGAAGAGCAAGGACGAATTGATCGACGTGACGTCGCCATCGTCTTCCCCAGCGAAGGCCAAGAGTCCAGCAAAGAAGGAACTCAAGCAAGCATCTCCGTCTCCTCGTGTGAAGAGAACCGATGCAAAGGAGACTGAAGAAGAAGAGGCGAGTGAGGCTGTCGAGGAAGGAAAGACGGAGGAGGTGGTCGCAACTGAGAAGGAGATGCTGTCGCCTGCTGCCCCCAAAACCAAGGCTAACGCTGGCTTCTTCACTCCTCAGTCGAGTAAAGGGAAGGCTAAGGCCACCTCCACTCCAGCCGATGATACGAAAGCCTCGAAAGGTGAGAGCAAAGCTGAACCACCAACGACGAAGCCAGAAGTGAGCGAGAAAGAAGGAGCCGAAACCAACGAAGAGCAGGACGAGGAGAGCGACGAGCCCCGCGTAACGTCGTACGTGGCTCTCGCCAACCTGTTCGCCAAGATCGAGGAAGTCTCGGGCCGTCTCGTCATTCAGGATCTGCTCATGTCGTTCTTCCGCGACGTGATCCGCCACTCCCCCGACGATCTGCTGGCCTGCATCTACCTCTGCGTATGCGTCGACCTGGCTCCACCGTTCGAGAATCTGAAGATCGGCATCGGTGATGCCATTTTGATGAAGGCTATCGGCGAGGCTACAGGCACCAACCTCAAGTTTATCAAGGAGATGTACCACAAGGAGGGCGATCTGGGCAAAGTCGCCCAGAACGCGCGCTCCAAGCAGCACACGCTGTCATTCGCGTCCACGAAGCCTGCGTCGGCCAAACCCAGCGTGCTTAGTGTACAAGACGTGTACAATCAGTTCGTGAAGATCGCCAAGATGACTGGCAACAACTCGCAGCAGCAGAAGTGCTCCATCATCAAGGGGCTGCTGGTGAAATGCGAGAAAGACAAGAAGGCGGAGATCAAGGGCGCGCAATCTGCCGAAGGAGCCAAGTTCATCATCCGTGGGTTGCAGGGGAAGCTGCGCATCGGATTGGCGGAGAAATCGATTCTGATCGGACTGACGTACGCGTTCATGACGGAAAAGGAACAGAAAGACAAAGACAAACAGCAGGAGGCGCTCGCCTTCGTCAAGAAGGCGTTTGCCGAGTGTCCGAGCTACAACGCGCTGGTCGCGGCCTTCATGGAGGTGCAGAAAGAAGTGGCCACGGCGCCGCTGCTTCGTGTGAAGGACTTTGCCAAGGTCGCGGAGAAGTGCGTCCTCACCCCGGGGACTCCCGTTTCGCCCATGCTTGCGCGGCCCACGAAGGCGTACGCGATGGTCTTCGACCGCTTCGATGGCAAACCCTTCACTTGCGAGTACAAGTACGACGGCGAGCGCGCGCAGATCCACATCCTGTCCAATGGGGAGCTCGCCATTTTCTCGCGCAACTTCGAGAACTCCACGGAGCGGTTCCCAGACGTTAAGCTGGCCATCTCGAAGGCCGCCAAGAAGGGTGTGGTGGCCAGCTGCATCGTCGACGCAGAGGTCGTCGCTGTGGATCGAGCGACCAACAAGCGACTGCCGTTCCAGGTGCTCAGCACGCGCTCTCGGAAGGTACGCCGCTGCTTGTTGTAGGGCATGGGCCAGCATTGCGAATTATGGTTTGGTTTTGCTGATATTGTGGTGCTCTGTGGTGTAGAACGTGAAAGTGGAGGACATCAAGGTGCCCGTGTGCATCTACGCGTTCGACCTGCTGTTCCTCAATGGCGAATCTTTCCTGGGAGAGCCGCTGGCCAAGCGCCGTGAGCAATTGCGGGAGATGTTCGAAGTGAATCCTGGCCATTTCGAGTTCGCCACGTCGTTGGATGTGGAACACGGCGTGCAGGTGAAGGACGACGCCGAGTCGATGGAGGAAGCGGTCGATAAAGTGCGCACGTTCCTGGAAGAGGCGGTGCGGGAGAACTGCGAGGGGTTGATGGTCAAGACGCTGGAGAAGGAGGCCACGTACGAGCCAGCCAACCGTTCCCACAAGTGGCTGAAGCTCAAGAAGGACTACCTCGACGGGATCGGCGATTCGACTGATCTAGTTCCGATCGGCGCGTTCCACGGTCGCGGGAAGCGGACGGGAGTGTACGGAGCTTATTTGCTGGCCTGCTACGACCCGGACACCGAGATGTACCAGCCCATTACGAAGCTGGGCACGGGCTTGTCGGACGAAGTGCTCAAGCAGTTCCACGAGCAGCTCAAGGAGAAGGTGGTGGAGAAGCCTCCGAGCGACTACGCGGTCGGCGAAGCCATCAAGCCGGACGTTTGGTTCGAGGCCAGCTGCGTGTGGGAGATTTTAGGCGCGGACTTGTCCATCTCGCCCAAGTACACGGCTGCCATCGGCCTCGTGGCGAGAGATAAGGGCATTTCTCTGCGGTTCCCGCGCTTCATCCGCATCCGAGACGACAAGGACACCACGCAGGCGACCAACTCTTCTCAGGTGCGTCGCCTTCGCCTCTGCTTCGGGCAGCTTCTAGTGTATGTGGGACTGACTGGCATGGGTTTGTGCTGTTGACTGGTGCTTGTGGACGTAGATTGCCGACTTGTATCGCGCGCAGGGCCTCACGACTGTAAGCAACGGAGCGGAAGAGGAAGAAGAAGACGACATGCTCATCTAGCTGTTGGACGGATCGAGGTGTCTCTGTACGACGAAGAGGGAGTTAATAGCCAAGAAGCAGGTATCTGAGCAAGACGCGGTGTTCGCTTGATCGATTGTTGGTGCTACATGTGCTGCTGTTGGTTCTGGGCCTCGCGACTCTCGTAAACGGTCATACTTCAAACAAATATACGACTGGACCCAGGGACGTGGTGGGTGGTGATGGGTCTGCATTGTGCAGATGTGCGAAGCAGCGCCTTCCTACGACATGGACCGCTGTCGCTTCGCGCGCCGTGCCGTGTTGTCGACGCGACTGTAGCTGGAGGTGTCCGATTCGTCGCTCACAATGCGGCAGAGTGGAGCGGGGGCGGCACTTGGTGTGTATTCCTGCTGCCGCTGCTGGAGATAGATTGGCGTGAGAGACTCGGCGTGCGCCAGTGCCCAGGGGAACTCGGTATGCAGCACGAAGCAGATCTCGCAGTTTCTTGGGAAGTTGTGCGCTCGACAGATGCGGAAGTGGCGCAGCAGGTGCTTGGCCTGTGCGCAGGATACGTGACAGCTGCCGGCCGCCGCGAAGCACTCCTGGCAGTGGTCCAGCACGCCTCGAGCCACGTGGCAGTTCTCCACGGGGCACCCGCGACGGCCTCGACAGCATTCGCGGGCGTGCAGCAGCAGCGCCAGTCGTGCCGCCAGGTCTTTGACGCGGCTGGCGGGGTCGGCCGCCGACGGGATCTCGTCCTCACGCTGGGTTTGCTGCTCGACCGGTCGCTGCACTTGGATGGGAGGCAGTCGCGTGGCCAACGGAGACGGCTCCGTTCCGAAATAAAGTGGCGCAGGGAAGAAACCCGCTCGCTTGATAGCCAGCGGACTCAATCGTGGCGTCACACCGACGAACGGGCCGCCATCGTGGGGAGTCGTCGGCGACATCCGCAGCTGAGAGCTCTTGCCGCTCTCTCTCCGAGCCATTTCACGCGCAGACATGGGCGGGAGACCGCGAGGCGTGAACCTCCGCGTCTGTCGCGGACACTCCGAGAGCATCGGACGCCGCGTCGCGGAGCTGGAGACTGCAGCGGGGTGCGGAGAAGCCATTGCGGCGGGGATACTCGGGTCCGCGCCGAGTGGGAGACGTGTCTTTCGCTGGGCAAAAGCGGCAATGAGGCTGAAGGGAAGTGATGTCTCGTGTGGACGGAAACATGCTCTTCAACCGTCTGGACACTCTTGCACCCCAGCCAGATGGCGCGAACGAGAGCAGAGAAGGGCCCGCTCCATGCAACAAGCGCGCAAAAATAGTTGGCCAGTTCGGGGGATGCCACATGGGGGCAGTGGCGGCGAGCGTCCTTTACCCCAGGTCTGGTTGATCGCGAGCGCGCAGTGGATTTTTGGTGAGCCGGTGAGCCATATCTGTAGAAGCGGCATGGTCGCGTACGGGGCGGGGCGAGTCGGAAGATACGGATCTGACAGCGCGGTGGCAATCTCCAGAAGACCCGTTAGCGGCGTAGAGTATCTGGATGTTGACCACCTGTGCACATTTGGTGAGCAGCTCGATAGTTGTTGCTAGATTAAAGCAAGGGAATGCAAATTTTGGTCGGACATCAAGCTTCTACCAGCCTGCAAAATACTGCAAAAATCCAATTGGCAGCCATGGCACTTTACGTGCAAACTGCCTCTTGGCTTTAGAGGCCTGCACTACAACACGCGTGCAAGCCCTGTACTTAGCGCGACGCGGTCTCCGCCAGGTGTGCAATGGATGCTCAAGCCCATAATGCTGTGTCGTGTGAGCCGCTCCACCTCAACTGCGCTCCTTCAACAGGGTTGAAGCAGCGCCATCCGATTCGGAAGGGCGTTCTGAGCGCGGAAGAAATTCGGACCTCCCTCGCGGTTTTCCTTGAACGCCATGCAACTCCAGTGTTACATCCGGACACTGGCGGATTTGCAGCGAGTCGAGCAAGAGTCGCACAGTCAAAAGTTGAAGTGTGGTGATTACGCCTGGTTCTGGAACCGCCATCTGCGTTTGCAATCAGAAAATAGTTTTCGCCAATCAAAAGCCTCAAGAAGCACTCTGAAAGGAACAAGCCAATCAAACAAGGACAGCGTATTAATAGCCCACGCCAGCAAGTTAGGATCCTCCACTCGCCATTTCCTTAGATAAAAAAACGGAAACCCACAAACCGAAACGCATTCCCATTGCGCGCGCAATTGCCGCATGCCATGACGTTCGCTCGCTAGGCGCCGCCTCTTCAGCAGTGACCATGGCTGGCCATCCGAGCGGATGGGACGGAAGAAGCACCCCTCCCCGCGACGGCGGCCGTCGTCGCAGCGACCAGCGCCGTCTGCTGGTGGAGCTGGAGCTGGACGACTCGCTGTACCAGGGAAGTCTGCGTGCTGCCGCCGAGCAGGACGCTCTGTGGCGTTCGCAAGGAGGCGCTCCTGGGCGTGGGCTCCAGTACATGACGGACCCAAATCACGACCGTCAGTACCAACAACGCTATGCTGGCCATGAGGTGGCTGTCGTGGCGCCACGAGCTCGCCCGCAGTCGGCGGCATCTCGCGATAGACCGCGGGCGGCAAGTCGACAGTCGCGTGACTATCAAATGCAACAACTTCCAGCAAGACGGCTTCTCAGTCCATACAAGCTCAAGCAGCAAGTTCTCGGCAGTCGTCATGAGCAGGCGGCTGCTGCGCCCCATCATCACCGCCAAACACAGCATTCAGTCAGCGTGAGCTCGGTGCAACGCGCAGTTCGCTCTTCTTCCGTGCATCAATCGCCGGCGCAGCTCGTGATTGACGCCATCCGTCAGAACATCTGCTTACGCGATCAAGTGGTGGAGCACCTGCAGCAAGAACTGCTGGCTGCATTGCCGCTACATCGTGTCTCCCATATGGAGAAAGGCGTCCCGCATCAGATAGTGAAGCTGCTGAACAAGGTGCGCAGTCTGTCACTCGCAGTGGTCGAGACGGTGGTGTATTTGCAGAGCGAATTCGGTGATTCGGGTGCGAGTGGCGATCACCAAGTGCTGGAGCGGGAGTTCTACGACTATTTGTTGCAAATGGCGTCCTCAGACCTGGATTTCCTGGCTTTCTCGCCACACTTGCAGCTCTTCTTCGAAGATTCGGAGGTGAGTCTCGCTCGCAACCCCTTCGTGGACGGATTGTCGCTCGACTCGTCCGAGGTATTGCTCTGTTCCTGCCACCAGAGCTCCACTTCGACCGCATTGTTCTGCTCGGCTTCGTCCTCGTCCTCGTCACTGTTCCGGCTGTTGACCCACAAACTCGAAGCGTTTTCGCTTCAAACGCAGCGGTGCCTTCCCGGCTGGCAGATCCTGCCTGTAGAGCGTGTAGCGGCGGCGCTATTGCACCTTGTGGACCTGGAGACGCGTTTCAATGCTGTCCAGTTGCTTCCTCGATACCTCCAGCCACCGACTGCTCTCAGTGAGAGCAGACACTTACGGCAGCAATTGCGCACACCTGATCAAACACCATCCATGTACGGCGTGTTTCCGGACGAACAAGCACAATGGGCGCCTACTTCCCAGTCGCAGACAGCTTATAATTACGTGGTTGACCAAGATCGAGAAGATTCGACTGTTGTGGAAGCGTGGACTAACTCCCCTATCTCGAAGAACCCAGTGCAAACTGTAGTGCCACCGTTGTCTCCATGGAATTCTGTGTCAAAAAACCACGATCAGTCACGGAACGTTGGAGTGTCTGATGGCTCAGGTGAGAGCTCCGGTCGCAAAGACGGGGTTGCTCAGCTACCGTCGCCGCTATCATCTTCACCGAAAAGGATGTTGGAAGTGTGTACGCAGCCAACACAAGATGCGGCTATGACCGATCCAGGTTTGACGAATGGTGGCAAAGATGGAGCCATTCAACCAGATCCCGTACTCTCGTCGACGTTGCCAATAGCTGCACGGAAAGTGTCTGGGCGGAGTTCTCTGGCTGAAATCCCGGACGGCGACGATTTGGGACTTACTACATGTGGTGCATCGATACCGTCGACGTCTCTCTCGCATGATATGGTAGCAGAGAGGAAGGCTACCGGCAGGAACAGTCCGGTTGGACGGTCCGCATCAAGGAAAAAAAGCAAGGGTTCGGCAGATCACGCTGCGCCCGATGCTTCTGTGGTCCTTGGAAGTCAGATCAGTGGAGCAAGTACGCAGGCTGCTCATGCTACCAAGTCAATGACGAGGCACTTGGCAAGCGAAGAGAAAGACAAGGAAGTGATCCGAGCAAGTGGCAACGAAGCAACTGGAGGTATTATTCTGGAAATCAAGCCACCTCGCACGACCATTTCTCATGCAGATCTATCGGGTGAACTGGACGCGATAGGGCGGCATACGACGACGGCAAGTGCGCACTCTCCGCTCATCGAACACGATGACTTAAAGCCGAGAAGATCCATCAGTGGCAGTTTTGCAACTCCTGAAGACTGGATGCCTCCCAGCGATATCGCGCCTGACATTCCGAGCGATGGCTCTATAGCTGGAGGGCTATCTGCACCATGTGAACCAACGCACGAAGCATCTGCTGGATATCACGACTCTATGGCGTCCCCACACACCGAAGCAATGGCGGATAGTTCGAGCGAATGTGACGATGCAAGTGACGATGAGGCTGTCGAAAATGTAGACGACGAGTATGATTGCGACTTTGAGTATTCGTCAAACGAAGCGCTATCGAGCATTGCACAGGCATTGGAATTGCTGCCTCGAGTTTCGCTGGGCAGTATAATGCCTACTGGTGACAGCGAATACTACAAGGCAGAGGAGGACATACAACCACCCGAATCTGATATTAAAGCATCAGCTGGATCAAGTCCAGCCAGTGAAACTGGGGCTCCAAGCAGCGTGGGTGCGTCCGAGTCGGCGCGTGAAATATCAGCAGGGCAAAAGCCTTACTCCACGGAAAATACTGGCGCTGCTTTGATGGGCGACATTGCCAGCGACAATAGTATTATCGAAGGCACCAGCGACATGCATCCAGTAGAGGATTGTGCGTTCGCGTACTCATCAAGCGACGCCGTGTCGAGCATTGCGTTGGCATTGAGTCTGCTTCCTCAAGTTTCCCGCGATGGGCCATTGTTTATCTCTGAGGTGCAGCCGGAAGTCCAGCCTCCAGGATCGAGCGAAGATGACCAACTCAAAACCGACAGCATCCACTGTACCGCCGCTGACGAAATGCTATACGAGTTCACGAGACCTCCTGACCTTGCAGATATCGATGTTCCTAATGCAGCCGTGTGTTCTCCATCTAGAGAGGCTAATCCAACGCCGGTGAACGCCAAAGAAAGCAGCGACGACGATGGCGTATCATCCGGATTGGACAAGATTTTTGCCCTATGTCGAGACGTGAAGGTGGCGGCTTATGATATGAACCATTGGATATCGCAGCGTGAGGCCGAAGACCATTTCCAAGCTGCGTCTCAGCCGTATGAGTCGCTTGGAACCTACCAGACTCCGCCACCCACTACTGCTGAGGCTCCACGGTATTTGGAGCGGGAGTTGAAGATGCTTCGTCGCAACTTTGCTTATTGGAGAGTGGCGTGTGCTGATCAAAAGCGCGCGAAGCTGGTCGTTCGACGATCTGTGGCCAGACGGAAGATCAATGAGTTCCTTCGCCATCGCTTCCAATTGCGTCTACAAGCACGTGAAACCTACGAGAAGCGCATTCAATCCTTGGCGGCGTCTCGGATCCAGCGAAACTGGGTCATCTATCGCCAAAAACAGGACGTCGCTCATCGTAAGGCTGGCTTTCGTGTGGCTCACATGACCTTCCAGCGTGTACGGTTCTTCGTGAGTATCACTCGGCGCCGGCGACGACGCGAAACAGCAAAAGAACTGGTCGTTCGATGGTGGAGACGTCATCGCTCGCGGCTCAAACGGCAGAAACAGCAGCTGGAAAAGGTCGCGCGTGAAAGAGAGCGACGATCACGAGCGTCCAAGGAAGTCCAGCGGTTTCTGAAGGAAGTTGTGCTGCGTCGTCGATTGAAAGCCGCGCAGGAAATGACCAGGAATGTGCAGTTCAAAGAGAACTTAAAATGGACGAAAGCCAAACGAGATGTGGAAGCGAGCATGAAGCTCAACGCGAAGCATCGGCGCGAGCTGATTGCAGACATGAACGCCAAACTGGCCGATCTCGACCACAAGTGGAAAACAGCAGAGCAAGAAAAGCTGCAGTTGCTCTCTCATCACGAGCGCGTTCTGCAACAGCAGCGACACATTTTCGAGCGGAAGCGACGGGCGTTGGCGGCGTTGAAGATCCAAATGTTTCTGAACGTTTGTCTATTGCATGGAAAGCTTCAGGGTGCTGAAAAGGAGAAGCAACGTTGCGAACAGCAACTTCGGCGGACGACGTTGGCCAAGGAATTACTGGGAGTGGAAGCTCAGCAGCGAGTTGGCAAACTCCGGACCCAAGCACGAGTTTTAGAACGCAAGCTAGGTCGAGTATCTCAGCAAGCCTCACAGGCCGACGCACATCATCGCCAGGTCCTTCAAGCACTCGAAGCTCGAGAGAGGGCCATTCAGGAGCGGGCGGCCCGCCAGACCATCAAAGCTTTCGTCGACTTCCGAGTTTTAGGGAGGCGAGTGAAGAGCGAGCAACGACGGCGTTTGATGGAGCAGAAGCGCTTGTTTGCAGAGAAGCGAGAGCAGGAGCTCATGTCCGAGCAGGATCAGATGGAGCAGCGTCGAGTGGCGATCTCCATCACAAACGATCTCACACAGCGACTGGCCGAATTGGAGGAGCAATCTCATGTCCTGGTAGCTGCGAAGACCCAATTGATGCTGGAGAAACAACAGGAAGCTGAACAAGCCGCAGTAAATCTGGAGGAGAGGAGGATTGCATCCAGCAAACAGCAGGTGACCTCATGGATTTCGGAGCAGATCCGCCTTTCGAGAGTGAAGCGAGAGAAAGAGGAGATCCGTGCTTCAGCTGCGACCACGATGGCAGAGGGAAAGCGCCTGCAACAGCACGAACTTCAGCAAAAAGCGCGCGAAATCGCCTCGATCAAGGTTTCCGGCTTTGTTAAGCAATGTGCAGGACAGCGTCGCAGTCGTAGGAGGGCTGAAATGGCTCAACAGCAGCAGCAAGAGCAGACTGCGAGGGATCGGACTCGAGCGCAAAGTGCTCAAACCCAACTGGTGCAGATCATCATCGAAGCCAAGCTGCTCTCAGAACGCGAGGCCTCCTGTGGTGTTGAGCAAGCGATTGATGGAGTGCTACGGCTTCAAGCGGACCTGGTACGTAAGTGTACGCGGTTGAGGCACTTGCGGACCCTACGGGGCGCTCGGGAAATCCAGCGAAGCTGGCGCAGGTGGCGACGACGACAGGCAATCAAGCACGCTGAAAACATGGCGCTTGCTCTACTCGAAGAAACCAAACGACGGCATGAGTTAGCGCGGAAAGTGCAGGCATATTGGCGAAAGTGGGTGATCGAGCGCGTGAGACGACGTGAACAGGAACGGGCGCTTCAAGAGCGTCTGGAAGGCATTCGTAGTCGAGTTTGTGCACGCAGAATCCAAGAAACCTGGCGGGATTGGCAGCAGCAACAACGAGTGGAGAGAGAGAGGAAGCGCATCGAACAAGGTGAACGCATGGCTGCACTCCGGATACAAGGAAACTGGCTGAGGTGGCAACGGCGGCAACTTATTGAGAAGGAAAGGGAACGGGCTCGCGTCCACAGAGAAACGAGCGCTGATCGAATACAGCGAAACTGGCGCAAGGAGCTGAAGAGGAGGGACCGAAAAAGGGGAGAAGAGCGCGCGAGAAATGCCAGAGCGAGGAGGATACAGCGATGTTGGCGACTCTATCGACTTCGAAGGGAGCAGTACGAGCGAGCGCGACGTGAGCAGCAGATAAGTGCGATGAAGATACGGAAAGGGTGCTACGCCTGGTGGCAGCGGCGACAGCAAGCCAAAGAAGAGGAGCGTGTTCGGAAGGAACAGAATGATGCCGTTCGAAGGATTCACACAGCCTGGAGGGAATGCCGGCAGCGAAGACAGGAGGGGCAGGAGCGTATTGAACGCGAGCAGCGGGAAGAGACAGAGAGGGCACGCCGACGAAATGACGAGGTGGCGAAAGCGTTGAGGATCCAGCGAGCCTGGCTGAAGCACCAACGATGGCGAGAGGAAGAAAGACAGCGCATCGTGCGTGAGGAGAGGTTACGTGGCGCTCGAGCGATTCAGACAAATTGGCAGCAATGGCACAAGCGACAGCAGGCGGAGCAGGAACGGCGCCGCATGGAAGAAGCGCAGCACGCGAGTGCCCGTAAGCTCCAAGAAGAATGGAGGAAGTGGCAACAGACCCAATGCGCCAAAAGGGAAGCTGAACGTTTACACCAAGAGCAAAAGGCCATTGTATTAACACTTGAGAAGCGGTGGCGGACGGGGAAACAGCAACGCGAGAGGATGATGAGGGAGCAGCTGCGAAAAGCGAAGGAGGCGAGTGCTCGCTTGATTCTGAAACACTGGCGTCTCTGGCGTCAAAGTCGCCGCGATTTGGAGGAGGAGGAGCGCTCGCAACGAGCGCAACAGGAAGAAAAGGAGCGTCTCCGACAAGCGCAGCAAGCGAGTTCACTGAAGATCCAGCGGAACTGGCAAGTGAGTCAACAGCGCCGAAGGATGGAGAGGGAGCGCGTCCAGCACGAGCAGCGTATGAGTGCCCTCAAAATCCAAACGCACTGGCTCGAGTGGCAGCGTCGGCAAGAGCTGGCGAAAGAACGCACTAGACTGGAGCAAGAGGTGAGTTCCCTCAAGATCCAGCGGAACTGGGGACTCTCACGTCACCGGCGGAAGGTGGAGCGGGAGCGGGAGCGGATCCGACACCAGCAACACGTGAGTGCGCTCAAGATCCAACGGAACTGGGACAAGTGGCGGTCTAGTCGACATGAAGAGCTGGAAAGGGAGCGGTTCGAAAGCGAGCGAAAGGCGGACGTTCAGCAGACTCAAGATCCGGAAGCAGCAGCTCAACAGCAACGAGACGAGGCTGAGCGACTTCAAAAGGAACAGCTGAAGAGACAGGAGAAGCTGGACGCACTGAAGTACCGCTTCTGCGGTCGGTGTATCGCCCGAACGTGGAAGACTTTCCATCACTCCCAACGCCAGGAGAAGGCGGCAGTCGTGATCGAGGCGATCTGGCGCGGGAAACTGTGTCGGCAGCAGTATTTGCTCGCTTTGGAAGCCAAAAGAATGGAGGACGCACGCATCTATTTGCTGAAAGTGTCGGTGTTCGCCACGAAAGTGCAAGTTTGCTGGCGGCAATGGCATCGCGGTGTCCGACAGATCCGCCGCGCCGCTGTCAAAGCCATGGAGCTGCAACTGATCGAGGAGGAGAAGGCGGTCGAGCGCAGGAAACTCATGGCGAAGCGCACCTTAGCGGCCGGGAAAATCCACAGCCTCTTGCGAGGCTACGTAACCCGGAAGCGATCGCGGGAGCAGGTCCCGTTCACGGAGCCATCAGCAGAGTCCACACAACCGCAGCTGGAGGACTGGATTCTTGCCGGAGTGGAGAGGACTGTCAGTGACTGGAGCCACCGAGAGCTGCCGTACATTGTGACTCGCAGTGTAAACCATCTTTTCTTGTGTCACGACGCAGCGAAGGTCCTTCAGAGCTGCGTTCGGAGCCATCAGCGACGACAGCGACTCCATTTCCACGTTCCGCGATCGTTGATTGCTTCGTCAATGTCTGAATCCGGCGAAAATGGCGGCGAAAGCTTCCACTTTTACTTTCAGAGTGCGAGCGCGTGGCTTGAGTGGCGCGAAGAGAAGACGGCAAGCGCGACCTCGTTGCAGACGGATATCGCTCGCCCTTCGTTGCCACTTCGCCTTCGGTTTGACGCGCAGTTGACGCACAAGTTGCTGTTGATTCTGGACCATCAGGATTCGTATTCGGCCTCTGACTTCCAGCAGATTCTACTCGAGATCACGGCGGATGCATTGCCTATCTTCCAGTCTCCAGTCTGTTTCAAGAGCAACAGCAACCCGACGCGTGAGCTTCGCTATCTTGAGGTGGAGGAGCTGGAACTACCTCAGTTCACCGAGTGGATACGGAAGATGGAACGTCATCCTTCTCAAACTGAGCGGGAATCGTTGCCTTCTTCATCTTCTTCTTCTCCACTAGAGAGTCAGCGAACCAAGCCCAGTCTCTCCATCTTCGACGCAGTGGAGAATGCGTCGGTGACCGACGCTATGCTTCTTCAACAACGTGGTGTGGACTTGGGGGCGCTCGAGCCGATGACCAACCGCAACGCGCTCCATTTGCTGGCCGTTTCCACCGAGAGCTATCGCTTCCGATCAGAAATGCTCGAGTTCCTGCTCCACTGCGACGCGGCTCTGGATGTGAATGCGGCTGACAGCCATGGCGATACACCGCTGTTGCTCCTCGCGACGCACGGCCATCTCGAATTTATGCAAAAGCTGCTGAAACATGGCGCCGATCTCCACCAAACCAACAGCAAGGGCCAGAACGTCCTGCATCGAGCTTGCGAAGAAGACCACGTCGAGATCTGCGCGCTTCTGCAGCAACTGATGGCGGACGCAAGTGCTGAGGCTGTCGAGGGATTGGAGGAACGAGAAACAATTCGGTCATTGCACACGCCGGACGTAGCGGGCCGGTACCCGCTGCACATTCTGGCCGAAAGGGGGTTTCTGGAGTGCGCCAAGCAAGTTTTAGTCGTGTCGGATGCGAGGGACTCCGCTTGGAACGCTGCGCTTCAGGCTCAAGGCGACGCCCAAGGTCGAACGCCGCTGCATCTCGCTGTTCTGGCACATGATGCCGCCATGGCGGCGTTCCTGCTGCTCCCTGGAGGTGGAGCGGACCCGAACGCCTTCGACGATCTGCATCGAGCCGCGTTGCACTTCGCCGTGGAGTCGCCTGCCGCCTTGCCGCTCATCTCTCGACTGGTGCAGAACGGCGCAGACCTGAACGTGGCGGACGAGAGAGGCGACACGCCGCTGCATTGGGTGGCGTTCTCCGGTCGCGCGGCCGTGGCGCTGCATCTGCTGGCGCTGGGAGCGGACCCGACGCTCGTCAACAGCGACTGGGAGACCCCCGCGCAGATCTCCGCCGCCTACGGCCAGCTGGACTGCATGCGCTTGCTGCTGCAGGCTCAAAGACGACGTGACGCGTCCGCAGCAGGCGAGCAGACCGAGGCAACGCAGCCCCGAGCCACCCAGCAGCCGGAGGAGAAGACGGCGCTCGAGCGACTGGAAGACGCCGTGACCCATCTGCACCAGCAGCAAGCGTCCGCCCGATCGTATCGCGTCTCCACGCCGTCTGCCACTGCAAACAACGGGGACAATGAGGATGCCGTGGCTCTGAGCGAGCAATCGCGAGGCGGGTACTGGGAGGAACTGCACCAGGAGGTGCAGCTCGTGGAGGAGAGCGGGCGATTCTCGTCCGAGGACGAGCAGGATTGGCTCTTCGACGACGACGACGACGATGACGACGATGACACTTCCTAAGGCGCCAACTGAGTAGTAGTCGCAGCAGCAAGTCGGATGGAGGGGCCAGGGAACGCTTTATTAGGAGCGCTGCCTTACCACGACGAGCAGCCAAGACCGAGCGTTTGCCGGGTCTGGGTGCTTCGTCCAAAACCTGAGAGGACCAGCAAAGACCCCTCTCTATCTACTGCTTCTGCACGCGTCGCAAGGCGCACCCGATCGTGTTCTTGAGCAGCATCGCGACGGTCATGGGCCCGACGCCCCCAGGCACGGGGGTGATGGCTCGAGCCACCTTGGCGGCAGCCTCGTAGTCCACGTCGCCCACCAGTCGATGGCCGCTCTTCTTGGACGCGTCCTCCACCTGGTTGATGCCCACGTCGATCACCACGGCGCCAGGCTTGATCCAGTCGCCCCGCACGAACTGCGGCCGGCCGATGGCGGCGATGACGACGTCGGCCTCCAGCACGCGCGCCTGCAGGTCCTGCGTGCGCGAGTGGCAGATGGTGACGGTCGCGTTGCGCCGCAGACACAGCAGCGCCACGGGCAGCCCCACGATCTGACTGCGCCCCAGCACCACCACGTGCCTGCCTTCCAGCGGGACGGCGTAGCGGTCCAGCAGCTCCAGACAGCCGGCCGGCGTGCAGGGCACGCTGAACGGCGGCGCGTCATCGAGCGCCGTGGCTTTCTTGGTCGCGAACTGGAACAGCGCGGCGTGGCTGGAGGGGTGCAGTCCGTCCACGTCTTTGCTCGGGTCGATGGCGCGCAGCACGGCCGCTTCGTCGCAGAAGGACGGCAGCGGCAGCTGCACGATGATGCCGTCCACGTCGACGCGGGCGTTGAGCTGCTGGATCGTGGCCAGCAGCTCGCGGGTCACGAGCTGCTCCGCCTCCTCTCCGTCTCCGCTGAGTGCGATCTGGAGCTTCCAGGACGCGATGCCCGCGGCCGTGCACGCCTTCTGCTTCATGCGCACGTAGGTGGCGGAGTCCGGCCGCGAGCCCACCACCACGACCGCCAGCCCCACGGGGCGGCCGTGGCGGGCCAGGAAGGCCGCGCACTCGGGCGCCAGCTGCTGCTCGCGGATGGCGACGCTCGTGGCCGTGCCGTCCAGCCGCATGGCTCGGGCGGCGCTCATGGAGGGGGCGGAGCTCATGGACGTCTGGCCAAAGCGGCGAATTGCTGAATGCGAACGAACTGCCGTCTGATTTGCATTCAAGCACGGGATCCCTGTCAAAGGCGATGGTATCCATTACTAGAGGGTTGTGCGACTTGTATTGAGGTTGAGAGCGCACTATTGAGAGGAGAAGGTATAAAGCTGGAGCGAGAGACGCTCGGATTGGCTGAAATGCAGGTGACAGATCCTGTAGCGCATGGGATTGGCTGATATGGCGTCACCACATCTGGAGCCAGGCCCTTCGAGCAGCTCCACAAGAATACGACGGCGACGACGGCGACGACGACGACGACGATGGTGCTGCTGGAGCTGGGGCGGTTCGCGTTCCTCGCGCTGACGGACGCGGCCATGCTGCCGGCGCTGGACGTGATGAAGAAGAACCGGCGGCACTTTGAGCTGTTCATCGGCGTGTTCCAGCTGGCCATCGCCTTCTGCTTCAACGCGGCCGAGGCCTTCCAGGCGCAGCTGTTTCTGCGGGAGCTGCAGTGGCACTTCATCTCGGACGTGCTGTCCATCGCGTACTTCCTGCTGCTGTGCGTGCACCTCATGGGCTTCCGGGACGAGAACCGCAACATCCTGCTGCGCTACGTGGCCTTCGCCGCCTCCTGGCTGCTCAAGACCAAGGACGGATGGGACTCCACGCTCTTCGAGGTGCTGCTGGTGGCCTGCTACCTCCTGGGCGTGGCCTACCGCCGTCTGCTCTCGCAGGACCCGCACATCTCCCCGCTCAACAAGCAGAAGGCCACGTACGCACTGGCCAGTCTGGCGCTGGCTGCCGTTGTGGGCGGCATCCCCATCTACTTCGGCAGCGGAGGCGACAACCACGCGGCTTTGGGGTTCGCCAAGGGCTGCATGCACGTGCTGGGCGGCGCCGCCTTCTACTACGCGTGGCTGGCCGTGCCGTGTCTGGACTCCAAGAAGACGGACATCATCCCCACCTACAGCTCCTATGTGTGAGAGTTGGGCGGCCGAAGATCCGAGCCAAGTAGCAACAGGGGGTCGAAAACGTGGCTGTTCTACTCCTTCGCAGTCGCATTAGCGGCTCCTCGTCGCGTCGTGGGCGAGGAAGAGGTTGTAGAGCGTCTGCACAGGCTGCATGTCTGTCTCCGTGGCGATCTGCGTCCACACGACGCCCAGTAGGCCAGCCGTCAGTACAGTTCGCTCCCTTTGAGTGTCTCTGCCTATCTACATACCTGTCTTCCGTGTGCTCGTTGGAAATACGTGGCGTAGAGCGTCAGCAGCACGTGCAGAGACGTCGTGAAGGCGGTCGTGGAGCTGGCAGCGTGCTGTAGATGACGGCGGTAGTCGACGTCGCGCTCCATCAGGAACAGCTTGAGCAGCGCATACGCCTCGTGGACAGCGGAGAGCTCTGTCGACCGAGGGCGAGCATCGCTCGAGTGCTGTTGGTTCTCGTGCTGCCTCTGGATGTACTTCTTGATCGCCAGTTTGTTCTCCCGCAGTCGGTCGAGGGACCACTTCGGACACTCGAGGACCCAAGCGAACCGAGCAGATGCAGCAACGTCCTCGTCCTCGTCTTGAGCTGGATCCTCCTCGCTCTCTTTGTCGCCTTCGCTGCTGCAATTGCTGCTTGAGGTTTGTGTCAGCAGCAGATGAAGGAGGGAGGTAGTAGCTCCCTCTCGAGTCGCCGCCTTGGCTTCAAGAGCAGCGGCTTTGCTACTGTACTGACTACGAAGGAAGACTGCATGTCGATGGCCGCTGGACTCGTCCGAAGGCTCGAGGAACAGAATCTCATGCACCGTTTGCTGCACCAAAGTCTCCACGACGTCTCGGTCCTTCGCCATGGTGCCTTCAGTCCCAATTGCGCTGTCACGGCTCCTCCGAAGGCCGCGAAGGGTCGTGAAGCCATCGGACGTCGTCTCCAGTCGAAAGATCTGTCCGCCATTCCGGCATTCGAGTCCTGAATCAACCAGCAGCCGACTGCAAGCCCCGCGTGGCAATCGCTCGCTCGCAGCATGTCCAAGACGCAGAAGAAGGACGACGTGGCGGTGGGCAGCCTGCGCATCGTGTACCAGGACACGTCCAAGGAGCTGGAGGAGCTCATCCTCGCGAGCGCCACGAACGCGCTCAAGGCGCTGTACAAGGGCGAGAAGAGCCACTTCACGGAGGTGGCGCAGCAGGTCAAGCGCGAGGTCGAGGAGAGTCAGGAGGGCGCCTGGCACGTCATCGTGGGCAAGTCCTTCGGCTCCTTCGTCTCGCACGAGGTCAAACGGTCAGTCAGCCCCCTCTCCTCCCCAGGCCATGCTCGCAACGCGACTGACCTCCTTGTAACTTGCTGCGGGCAGGATGCTGTACTTCTTCTTGGGCCAGATCGGGTTCCTGGTCTACCGCCACGGGTGAAGCAGCAGCGGACTCTTCTGCTTCTCCCCGCGTCTCTTAAATAATCAGTTCGCGCTTCCATCCTCGTCCGTCTCTCTCTCTTTGTTACCTGCTCCGCGTCGCCGTCGCCTGTGATCAGCAACTGGCTCGGTCCACGCAGTCGTTCGTGATCGCTCGGCTGGACTCTACCGATACGCCGCCTGCTGTTGCTGTTGCTGTTGCTGCCGTCGCTGTATCGCCAGATTCCGGTGGAACTCACGCTTGAGCGCCTCGCGGAGGCTGTGGCTGTACTGCACAATGCGCACGATCTCCGCCTCGCGCTCGTTCTTGAGCTGCTTGATGATCTTCTCGCGCATCTGGATGTCGCTGTTGATGCTGCGGATGCGCGCGTTCAGCGCGTGGGGCGTCATCAAATTGGGTTCGCTGAGCGTCGAGGCCATCTGCCCGTTCAGCTCCAGCAGCGCGCGCTTGTGCTCGTTGACCTGGAGCGACAGCTGCAGACACTTGCGGTGGCTCAGCATCGGCACTTGCGGCACGTCGCTCAGCTCGCTCAGCCGCAGGAGACGCACCGCCGCCATGACGTCGTTGGACTGGATGATCATGGCGATCAGCAGCTTGTCGCGCTGGCGCTTGGTCGTCTCCAGCAGCAGCTGCATCTCGTTGAGCTTGGTCATCAGGTGGCTCGCGGCGTACAGGCCCTGGTACGTGGCGGCCGCCACCTGCTTCGTCAATTGCTCGCCCTTGAGCTCCATGTTGAGCACGCTCTGGTTCACCTCGTTGTAGCGGTCCAGCATCGCGTCCACCAGCGCGTTCTCTGCGAAGACGGCGCCCCCGAGGGGCAGCAAGCTGCTGCTGGCCAAGTCTGTGCCGATGGCAGACGTTGTCGACCACATTCCGCTTGCCATGTCCATGGCCGCCGACTGCGGCTGCATCTCCATGGGCTGACTGCCCATTCCAGTCGTCGCGTACACCATCCCACCGCTGGAATTCGTCGGCATCGAGGCCACCGGGAACTGTGACGTGCTGTAGTTCCACGTGGACTGCGCCTCACCGTTGCTGTTGGTCACGTCGTTGCTGCTGTTGGCCACAGAAGACGCGCTATACGGTGACAGGAACGACATGGACGACGCGGACGCTGCTCTCATGAGCTCCTGCGGGAATGGGATGGGCTCAGTTATCGTTGGTGGCTGCGATATAGATGGCTGCTGAAACGTGGCAGCAGCAGACGCTGGGTGCGGCACTTGCAGTTGAGAGTACACTTGCAAGAGACCTGGCTGCGATAAATGCGTGCCGGTGTTCTCTGCTCCTCCACCGGCTCCATACTGCTGGCTCGGCATTGATGCACCTTCGCCAGGCCAATCGGACGTCCCGTTGCTGAGCGGTGGCGCTCGTTGTGCATACCCAACCGACTCGCCGGTCAGCCTCGCGAGTGCTCCCCTTTCTTCGTCATCACTGTCGTCGATAGTGATCACCTCCACGTCTTTGGCTGCTCGTTTGCGCTTCTCGCCCGTCTTGCTCTCCGCCACATGGGGCGTCGAAGCGCCAGCTCCAAAGCGGGAGTTGGTGCGTTCGGCAATCATCTGCACGATCGCGGACTGGAAATGCTTGGACCAGCTCGCCTTGGCCAGGAAGCTCCCGGGTGTGTCTGTTCCGCAAGGAAAGCGAGCAAGAAAGAAGAGATTTCACGCGAAGGGAGTCAGCAAACCGGGTCCCACCCAAAATGGAGAAGAGAGAGAGAGAGAGAGAGAGAGAGAGAGACCTTCCATGGCGAGTTTGCGATGATGCAGGACTCGACGCACGCTGTGGATCCGACTGAAGCAGGCGCCACAGAAACTCAAGTCGCACTCGGCGCACCAGAACGCGACGCGATCAATTTGGCACTGCGGACATTCTGCAGCCGAATGAATGGGCGTATCAAGCAGAGAACAGTGAGTCGACCATTCAGTCTGCCGGTTTGAAGGGAGACAATGAATGAATGAGCAGGTAACTCACTGGAGGTGAGGCTGTGGCGATGTCCCTGGGCCCTCGTCGTTACGTGTGTGGCCGGCCAGCAAGGCCGACACAAGGGGCGGCCGAGCATCACGCATCCCGTCTGTATACATTTGACGTCCGCCTTCTGGGCGATCCCGCGCTGCTCGCACCTCGCACACCGTGGAACCGCCAGCTCTGTGTCATGACACAGCGGTTGGTTAATATGCAGCAATAGCAATAGCAGTAGCAATAGCAATACTAAAGTACAGACAGACACGCACGCTTGATCTGCTCGCGGTTGCGAGACCGGAAGCTCTGCAGCACCAGCGGGATGGCCTCGAACCACTTCTTGCTCACGATCGCAGCGGACGCGGCCTCGCGCGCCGTCTTCTCGCTCGGCAGCGCCGTCCTCTCCTGCTCCTCGGACGCAGCGGACTCGCTAGCAGTAGGTGCCGACGTGGGAGCGCTTGTGCTGGGCTCCTTCTCTTCTGCAGGTGCGGAGACCGCATTGCTATCGCTAAGCGGCTCAGCAACGTCACGCTCTTCGCCCTCACGCGGCTCGCCTGCTCTGCCGCCATTCTCCATTGAATTATCTACCTTCTCTTCTTTTGCAGGTGCGGGTACGGGCGCAGGAGTGGCGTCCTTCGCCTCTTCGCCGTCAGAATGCGGAGCAGACGCCACTCCCGCCGGCTCCTCTGTTGTCGCCGCTTCCTGCGTTTCTGGCGCGTCTTCTGTCGTCGCTACCGCTTCAGAAGGCGTCGTTTGCACCTCGCTTTCTATAGAGGCAGTAGCCGACATTGCAACTTCGGACGGCGCCGCACTGGCGGCCGGCGACGATTGGACGGCAGTCGCGGCCGGCGAGACAGGCGGTCGCGACTGCGGCGGCTGTTCCGCGCGCTCCACGCTGGCTACAGCAGCTGGAGACGGCGGAGACGGCGGAGAACGAACCTCGGGAGACATCTCGACGTCCATCGCTGGCGGAGAGATCGGCGGCGCGCTCCCCGCCGCGGAATCGCGCGAGCTTTCGTTCATCAAGTGCAAGCGCGCTGGGTGATGATGGAAATGCCGCGAAACAAACACCGAATTTGGCAGCGTCGATTATGGTGGGGACCACGCCACAAAACGCATCTTAAATAACGTCAGTTGTCGGATGATTGCAGGTTGAAGCGAAACATAATTTACTTTCGCAAAGGAAAAAATGCACGCTTGCACCGGTACGTTACGTTACTAATTCTGAAGCGCATTCTGAAGTAAGTTTATCAACCCAAGTTTGTCTTTCTCACGGGCGAGCCTCCCCTTGCACAGATGCGTTGCTCACGGAGTCTGCAGGTCAAAATTGCGATTTCGAAGACAGCCAAAATTTTGGCGCCAACGACAAGCGTTTTCATTGGCCAAATATCGGGGTACGTCTGTTTTACCCAATGAAAACGCCCACTGATGTTTTCTAGAAAATTCCGCATTTACCGGTATCGACAAGGAGCCTGCAGCATTTCCAGATCGGAAGCAAGTAAAAAAAAGCAAACAGCGATGGCTGGGGATCTCGAAGAGAGCGCGGCGCTTGCGGCGGAAGTCGTGGAGCTGCAGTCGCTGCTGGCGCAGGCCAAGGCGCCTGGCAACCAGAAGGACCTGAAGGAGCTACTGCAGCGCAAGCAGCGCGTGCTGGACGCGCGCACTGCGACCGCAGAGCCACAGCAAGAGGAGCCGATGGAGGTGGACGAGGCCGCCACGGCAGAGCCGCTCAAGGCGGAGCCTGCTGAGGTCAAAGCACACCAGCCCAAGGCCTCGCCTGCGGTGGACGACATCACATCGTTTACTGAGATCTCGCGGTTCGGGTGGGAGGACGACGGTGTGTGCTATATTGCTGCTGTCTGTGTGATGGCCAGTGGATCTCATCTTCTGACGAATAATGACTGGGGGGGGGGGGGGGGGGGGG
>MBAC02004368.1:0-31253 GCA_001712635.2 Nothophytophthora sp. Chile5 | reverse complement strand
GGGGGAAACTGCGCATGTATTGGCGTCTAGGCTACGGCAAGGAGAAGGTGTCCGTGTACATCATGTCGGGGATCGACGGCGTTGGAGCTCTGCCCAAAGAGAACGTGACGTGCACCTTTACCAAGACGTCGTTTGACCTCAAGGTGCGTGCCTTCCGCCTCCGTTTGCTGCAGCAAGGAAGGTGTAGTAGTATTGATCCGTTGCGTGCTATTGGTATTTGCTGTTGCTGTCCAGATCTTCGGGCTGGATGGCAAGAACTACCGGTAGGTGACGTCCGCGATACTGAGATGGATCTGCTGGGATAGCGAAACTGACTTTGGTGCCTTTCATTTGGAATTTGTAGTCTGATCAAGCAGCATTTGGAGAAAAACATCAACCCCGCGAAGAGCTCCTTCCGCGTGAAGAAGAACCGCGTCACGATCTCTCTCTTCAAGGCCGACAAGAGCGACTCGTGGATGAACCTGACGGCCAAGAACCCGCTGAAGACCGCCAAGCCCGACACGAGCGACCCGACCGCAGGCATCATGGACATGATGAAGGTGCGTTCGACTGCCCAGCTCGTGTCTTCGCCTTTGTGGATCGGTCACTCACCCTTTTACCGTTGTACTGAATCCTTCTCGCTGTCGACTGTACATCAGAACATGTATGACGACGGAGACGAAGACATGAAGCGCACGATCGCCAAGGCGTGGAGCGAGAGCCGTGAGAAGACGGCGGCAGGCGGAGGTCTCTAAGGAGACGGCAGTGTTTACTGTGCGCGGCCATCACAACTGCTACGGAGGTCAGTCCCCCTTCTTAATTATCGTCTAACAGGCAGGAGGCTGCTTCGTCTAGTCTGCCTCGACGCGAATGTCCACGACGTCGTCGCCGGAAGTGACGACCGTGACCTCGTGGTCCTCCAATGCCTTCTGGATGCGTTTGAACTCTTTCCGCTCCACCTGGAAGCCCTCGCTCGCTTCTCCAGTCTCTGGCTGCATTAGCGACAGATATCCGTCTTCATCGATCCCCACGACGCTCCATTCAATGCTTGGTAGGGCGGCGGCCTCCCCACCAGTCTCTTGTTCGTCCGGGTCGCCGCCCACGATGCCGATGAGCTCGTTGTACCACTTGAGCAGCAGTTTCTTCTGCTTGGTGCCAACCACAGTGAAAGGCATGGCCAGTCCGTCCTTCACTACTTGGAACGTTGCCTCCGCCACGGGCCTCCCTTCAGCTTGCTTGCTCAAGGCCACGTAATGGCCCACGCAGTCCACGAATTTCTGCTGCGCCGTGTCGCTGAAGCGCGTGCTCTGGTTCCGCTGCAGGAAGCGGCTCATGGTGCGCAGCTCCTTGAGGATCTTGCCCTGCGTCTGTGCCAGGCGCGCGCTGCCCTCGGTGGCCGTGGCGGCGGCCACCAGCGCCTGGCCGTCGTCCCAGAATTTGACACATCGCGAGTCCATTGTGTTGTGGCGCTGCGTGCCGCATACGATACAGTACCGTGCTTGCTATCCTTAAGTTCGAGTCTGTAAGACCACAGCGAAGGCGTCCGCATTTCAACCGCCATTTCGACCACCACAATGAGCGGCGAGCTGGGCGAGGATCTGTACGGCGACCTGGACACGTCCACGTCTGCGCTGGAGAAGAAGGAGGCGCTGGACCTCAAGACGCGCGCCGAGCAGGAGAACGCGCGGCTGCGCAGTGAGCTGGCGGCGCTGCAGACGCTCAATCGCCAACTCGGCGCGGTCAACCAGCAGCTGGAGACCAACATTTCCACGCTCTTCGCCACGGCGCAGCTCGAGATCAGCCGCAAGGACAAGGAGATCCGGCGGCTGCGCAGCGCGCTGGATGAGCGAGAGGCATCTGGTGTCGCTGGCCTGGAGCAACGGAAGCGCAGCGGCGGAAGAGAAGCTCCAGCCGGCTACGAAGCGCGGCGGCGGCCGCAGTAGAATAGAGCTTGGCGCCAATTCGGGCGGATACGATGAGGCATTTCTTCCACTTATGATGTCGGTGGTTTCTGTATATTTCTCTTGTTTTCTTGTCTCAATTAAATAAAAACAGCCGCGTGCTGGTGTGTCCGTCATCGCACCGGAGCGGTCGTTCGCTGCCGTCGGATGCCTATCGCATCAGAACTGGTGGCTGTTTGGTGGTACGAACTTGGTCTCCGTTTCTTTGGTTTCGCTTCGTGCGGCGCGCTGGATGCTGGCCATCTCGCTTCGCACGGGTGACGTCCTGAACACTCGATCTGTTTCTATACCCGGACGAAGAGACGTGAGCCACGCGTCCATTCGCCTGCCGATGAAGGAGCGGAATCCTGAGTCTCCCCCGTCCTCCTCGCTTCGGCGACGACAAGCGCGGCGACTCGTTTGACATGTACGTAGATATATAGCCGTTCTCCATCACTCCCTTTTGCGACGAAGCCAACTCGCCCAGCTCTCATTGCTTCAGCCACGCTGGTCTGCTGCTGGCTTCGTCTGGCCCCCATGGCGGCATTACGCAGTGTGCTGCGTCGAATCGTGTGGCCCCACGACGACCTCCTCCGGGTCCGTCACTGCTACGCCCGTTGACTTGTCGGCAGAGCTCTTTAGTTGCTGCTCCACAAGAATCCAGCAAGCAGCACGTTAGCTGTCAAGCTCAACACACAAAAAAAAAAAAAAAAAAACAAGGTATCAATCAGGCGCGACAGCAGCATACCTGAAGCAGCGTGTCCAGACAGTTCACGTCGTACTCGTCCAGTAGCGACGACTCGAAATCCTCCAGTTTCTTCATCACTGCCTGCTGATAGGCAACCCAACAACAACGCGCACCATTAACATCACCGATCCGTGATACACAACAACAGCAGATGCGGAATGTACCTGTTCCCCCTCATTGAAGTTGTAGTGCTCCGAGTCGCTCAGCAACGGAAGGTCCTCGTCCAAAAAGCCCAGTTGGTGATGGGATGCCGCCGCAGCCTCATTTGAAGCAGCAATCGCCGCCGGTCTTGTGTTTTTACTTCCATCAGCAGCCTGGCTTGCCTCATCCACGTGCGCGGTGTCGAACGCCCCATTCATGTCTTCGCCATTGGTGAGGAACGCGCCCAGCATCTGGTTGTTGGGGTCCGCGTTGTTGGGTATTGGAGAAGGCACGTTCATCGGCGAAAAGATACTCAAGATGTTGTTGCGGTTTTCGTCAGTACGCGCCACCGGCAGTGGGTTGGACGGAACCGTCATGGCAAACTGGTTGGCGTCGTGCATGGGGCTCGGCACTTCGACGACCGAGGACGGCTCTACGTCTTCAAAAGGCAACAACAAGATCCGTCAATGCAAGGCAAGTGAGCAAAGCAAGCGCAGAGAGATCTTCTTACCTAAATTATAGGACGAATCATCGGTGGTGAGCGTCTCGGTGCCATCCGACGGAACCTCAATGAACTTCCTCTTCCGAGAGGCCGGCGTGGGAGCTGTCACATCGCTGGTGGACGACCCAGGCAGCAAGGGAGGCTCGTCCATCGCCAAAAAGCGAAGCACGTCGCGAAACTCCTTTGGGCCGAGCATACTGTTATTGGCATAGCTACCATCGGATCAAGAAAGAGTTCGTAGTCCGCCAGGGGCAGGCACGAAGCACAAAACACACACAGCAGCATACTTGGTTAGCGACACATCACATTTTCACTGCTTCAGCCGCATTGTGCGGAAACCTCAGGCCACGCAGCAAATATGAAGGCACAAACACGACACTTACTCGTCGTTGATCACGGCGTTTGCAACGTCATTGCTGGACAGTTTGGGGATACCCTGTTGCTTGCCGCGATAGATCTGGAACAGAATCCACATGATCTTCTTCATCTTCTCCTGCATGATCAGCTGCTTGTCCTTGGCCGTCTCGAGGTGCTTCCACAGCTTCAGGTTGTCGCTCCGCACAATCTACCGTGTCATTTCGAACGGATTGTCAGCTTTGCCCCCATGTATTCGCACGCCCTTGCCAGCCTAGCAGGTGTTTACGTACCGCGTTGTCGACCTCCAGTTCACGCAGACGCTTCTCCATGGCGTCGCTTCGCTGATGCAGCTCCTTCATCTCGCGCAACAGCGTATCGGAGATCTCCCGATGCGCATCCAATCGCGAGTTCTGTCCGCATCCAAACAGTGAAGAGCATGGTGAGTACAAAGAAGATCGTCTCGAGCAGTTCAACCCAAGCCTAGACGCACCTGGATGGACGTGTTGACGAGTTGCTGCTGGTGATGGTTTGTGCCGGACGACACCTTGCGTTTGATGTGGTGCAGGAGGTCAGGCCGGTCGCGCTTGAAGTACGGGTGCTGGAACTCGAGGCGCTTCGAGTCCAGCACGGTTTTATGGAAGCCGTACAAATTGAGCTGGCGCACGAACGACGGGAAGTTGCGGTGCTTGAAAAACCGCGGCAGCACCATAGCCACGAACGCCTCCAGCTGCAGCACGATGATCGTGTCGCCCGTGGCGTTCCACCCGCACACATTGGCAAACTCCGGCATGCTGAAGATCTCGAACGTCTTCGACAGAAACGCCGGCAGCATCACGTGCTTGCCCTCCGCCGTCGTCGAGCCGCTCGGTGCCGCCACCTTTGCCTTCGGGGTCGACGCTATGGGCGTCATCTTGGCCGCGACAGAGGCGCTAGAAGGTGTGGGTGCAGGCGCGACGCTGGCTGGGGCCGCCAAATCGCTATTGCCCTCGGGTTTCGAGACGCGGATGCGCTTGGCCATTCGGGCGCTGTCGCTTGTAGCTGTTGATCTGTATGCGGTAGGGGGATATGAGCGGCTCCTCGCACTGCTGCTGACCTCGCGCTTCTGCTGCTTCTGTTCCTGTGTCGTGTCGCGTTCAAGAACCGAGGGAGAGCTGCGCTTCGCCGGCCTTCCTTCCTTCCTGCTTCGCTTCTTCCTTTCGCTTCTGGTTTGCTTTTTGCTCGCTTGGTTGATTGGTTGACCGCGCCGCTTTGTATGTGCGAAAATGCCTCATGAGCTTAGTTTGTATGCAAACACTCTGTTTTGCGGAGTGTAGGGCAGAGAATGAAGACGTGGGAACGTTTTGGGTCGGTTGGTAGTTTTCGGAAAGGTCAGGTAAGTTTCGCGAATTTACCTATTTCTTCGCTTCGCATGGTGGTCAACAGCGGACTGTGTTCAGGCGTTGACCACCATGTGAGAAGAAATAGCACTGCGACAGAGGCGGAAAGAATGTTTCTGCTGAACTGACTATCCAAGGTTTGCGGATAGCTTTCAGCTGATTTTACTTTACCGCTTTTACACGGAATGTTTCTGTTAATTTCCCGTGGGTCCAACTCGGTGAGGGTTAAGGGTACTAAACTCGCACTGTATCATTTGTGGTTCCAAACGTCCCCGATCTTCACTCGAGGTTACGAAACACAGGTGACGCACGCAGGCAGCCATTGGCGTTCGCGGGTTTTCGCGGAGGAAGGCCGCTCGCATGAAGGTCCCTTCCCTCCAAACTCCTGTGTGCTCTCCTGTACCCACAGATGCATGCCAGATTGATCATCAATTTGTTGCGACTGCACTGTTGATGTGATTTTTTTTACGTCTAAACGTTGTGAAAAAGTTCCGGTAAAATACCGTACTATTTATTTTACCAGCAGAGACGCTCAAATCTATTTGATAGGTTTGCAATCTTACCTCTCAATCAGACCAGCAGCGACATCTAAATTCTATTTGATAGGTTCGTAATCTCCAATCAGACAAAGACAGGCCAGATGATTGAGAGAAAAAGGGGAGGGTTACAGTGTACCTCCAAACAAATCTCGGGTTACTGTGGGTTGATTTCCGATCGAGGACCATGGCAACGGTGGAAGACGCCGCCGCCGCCGCAACGGACCCCGCGTCGCCATCTACTGCGGGTGAGCCGCCACCGCCGGCTGCTACAGGTGGGTGGCAGGGCGTGGACGCGTATCTGCAGTGGTCCAACTCGTACTACACGTGGCGCGTGGCGGGCACGTCGCTGCTGTCGCTGGCGTCCATGGGGCTGCTCTTCGCGATCAGCAGCCGGAGCTTCGTGTTGTGGCTGTGGATGGCGCTTCAGACGCTGAATGTGTCTCTGGGGTTTGCGGCGCTTCCCTTCGTGCGGCTCTACAGAGTGCGCGTGGTCTCGGCTGGAGTCAACAGCAATGTCGATGCGTCGACGACGGCCGCCACAACCAGCGAGCAGCTCCTCGGCACGCGCACCACCAGCTCCTTCTCCCTCACGCGCTCCACCTTCGACAACACGGGCGTCACGCTAGAGCGCACGATGGTGCTGTCTCTATTCGAAGCCATCGTGGTGGTGCAGACCATCTCGCTCACGTGGATCGTGGTGCTCATGCTGGCCGTGTACTGGGCCTTCGGAGACCTCACGGGCTCCGGCAGCTGGCAGCTCTGGACGAACCCCACGTCGTACGTCGCGCTGGTCGCCATCCTGAGCATCGCGCTGCACACGAAGCAGTTCGACCGCCTCCGAGCGCATCAGCAGCTGCAGCTTGGCGCTGGGCTGGAGGAAGACGAGCTCATGGCGCTGGCGCCTGCGGCGCTGGCTGGAACTTCGGCTGCCGTGGGTGCTGGAGACGGCCTGGCGCCCCCTCGCAGCGGTGTGCTGACCCCCATGCTGCAGTCCAACCACGTGGATTCGTATCTGACGCTCAACCAGGAGCTGCATCCGTGGGCGACCACACAAGCCACGATCCGCACGGTGGAGAACCAGCTTCGCGGCGCGCTGTACGATGCAGCGGCCAGCGGCAACTGCGCCGCGGTGGAGAAGCTGCTGGAGCGCGCGGAGCACGTGCTGGGCTCCAAGGTGCAGCTGGATCTGCTGCTCAGCCGCATGTACGGCACCCCCACACTGGTGGGCTGGATGTTCTCGCACCGGACGCTGAACCCGTTGCATGTGGCCTGCCGCGCCGGTGACGTACGCGTCGTGTCGGCGCTTCTGAGGACGGGGCTGAACCCGAACTTCCTGGACAAGATCTCAGGTGCGAGCTTCAATCTGGAGCTGCTGTATGAGTTCTGTCAGCTGCGGGTGAAAAAGGTGACTCACGTGCTGGGCGCCCCGCTGCATGTGGCGGCGCTGCACGGCCACACGCCAATCATCGACCTGCTGGTGCTGTTCGGCGCCAATCTGGACGTGGTGGCGCGCTCGAGCTTCTTCTCGCGCTCCATGCGCGTCACGCCCGTCTTCCTCGCGGACTCGGCCGACGTGGTCGAGAGCCTCATCCGCCACCAAGCCAACATCCTCGTCGTGCCGGGGAGCGGCAATGCCACGAGCACCACAGTGCTCCAGCGCGCGCAGCTCCACGGCCGACGCGAGCTGGCCACTGTGCTCGAGGAGTGGGGCGCGGACGTCGCCCTCACGCCTCTGCACGAAGCCGCCGCCGCCGGGAACCTCGCCGCCGTGCAGCATCTGCTCTCCTGGGGGCTCAATCCCGACGTGTTGGGCGAGTTCCAGCGTGGCGTGCACTGCCGCACTCCGCTGCACTGGGCTGCCGTCATGGGCAGGAAGCGCGTGATCAGCGAGCTCGTGAAGCACAGCGCCGACGTGAATGCCAAGGACAGTCACGGCCGCACGCCGCTGCACTGGGCGGCGCGCCACAACTACGCGGCCGCCGTGGAAGAGCTGCTGGCGCTAGACGCCGACCCGCAACTGTTGGACCACGACGGCATGACGCCGCTGTCTTTCTCCGCAGCCGGTGGGCTGTTGCGCGCCGACTGCGTGGAGCTCTTCGTCCGGTTCGGTGTTGATGTTAGTGCTAACGTGCCGAACGAGCTTGAGGAGACTCCGCTGCACCTGGCGCTGCGACTGGGCCACCGCGAGGCGGCGCTAGCGCTGCTAGTGGAGGGCGACGCTGATCTCTACGCGCTGAACGGGGAAGGCCGACGCGCCGTGGAATGCTGCGCGTCGGCGGAGCTTCAGTACGCCATTAAGGTCGCAGGTGGCTGCGTGGACGTCGTGCTGTCCTTCGATCTGGCGTTCCGCACGTTCGCTGAGCGCGTGTGCGTCGGCATCGAGCAGAATTTCATGACCGTCTACATGCGCAGCGAGCGGGAGGACGAGGCTGGGAGAGAGGGCGATGGCGCGTCGGAGAGATCGCTCGAGGTGATGAAGAACGCATCCGCTCTAGTCTGCATGCTCAGCGACGGCTACGCGGAGAGTCTCCTGTGCATGGACGAGTTGGCCTTTGCCAAGCAGCACGAGGTGCCAGTGGTGCCGATCTCGTGCGAGGCGGTCAAGATGTCGGAAGCTCTGCAGCTCTTCATCTTCACGCGGCAAATTGTGCCTTTTGGCCAAGCCGTGACTTCCAGCCACGTGGCAGCGTCGAGCTCCGCTGACGGCAGTTCCACCGAGTCGGATGCGACGGTCGTGGACCGCGTGGAGTTCGAGATCGACGAGGAGAAGTTCCAGGCCAGTCTGCGCAGCCTCGTCGACGGGCTGCGCGATGAAGTAGAGATGCATCGTCTTGGCGGTGACCGAGATTTGCTGCAGATGCTGGGGAGCAAGCACAAGGGCGAGGTCCAGCCGCTAGGGCGGGCTGCAACCATGAGGCGCCGCCGGATGGACGAGGTTGTAAACGCCGTGATGGTGCGCGGCAGCGGCCGTCGGAAGACGTTCCCGGGGCGCTCGTTCTCGATTTTCGTGTCGCACGGCGATTGCCACCGGGACTTCGTGACGCAGCTGTGCACGGAGCTGCGTCGTCATCAGCTCCCCTTCGTGGTGGACTCGATGACCAACGTTTCCAGCACCAAGGAGCGCATCCTGGCAGCGAAGGATGCCATTCTTCAAAGCTCCGTGTTCTTGGTCGTGCTATCAGAGCGCAGTGTCAAGACGGAGCTGGTGAGCGACCAATTGGCATTCGCGGAAGACAAAGGCAAAGCCATTGTGCCCATCTACTTCTCCAAGCGGCCGAGAGGCGTGGACTCTACACTGGGCAGGTTGTTCGAGAAAGAAGGTCGAGCCTACGTCTTCTCCAACGACTTGAGCTATGGTCGCGGCTTTGGAGAGTTGCTACGAGATCTACGCTCTATGGATGGAGCGGACAGTGACGAGGTCAGTGCAGGTGTCTCGATGCTCGCGAACCCGGTGGCGCAGGCTGCTGCTCGTCGGTTCCTGCAGAGATCTCGACTGTCGAGTAGCGAGAGAAACGGCCTACGACCTCGCTTCAGCGTTGGCTGAGTGAGGGAGTGCTCGACGGACCCACAAAGGGTGGACACGTGCTTGAAGGTACTGCCATATTTATAAACTTCTACCTGTTCCACTCTGAACGTCGGCATGAAACGCTGATGCAACTTCGACACTCGCCTGCCAGAAAACAATCGGACGATTGCGAACAAGGGGGACGATATCGTCGGCACGCAGCGCGATGAGTATGGTGGTTCCCAATGACGACTTTCCCCGTCAACTGTCGCCGACGTGGCGAGATCGGTTGGCCCAGCGGTGGCTGCGACTCAAAAGCGCACTGCCCGTGCTCAAGAGCCTTGTGGTGATCTTCATGCTCTTTGGGCTGGACATCCGTGACTCCGCCTACAAGCTGGTGTGGATCGGATGGGCGGATTCGTTCCACTTCCAGGCGGGCAGCACGCTTCTGCTCCTAGACGACCCTGTTGTGGCCATGGAGATCGCGGGAGGCAACGCAACGCTTGGTTCGGGCTGGCCGTCGCTTACTTCGCGATGCGAGAGCATCACACCGTTCTGCGCTCCAGGAAGCACCTTCTTCCTGAGCGCATTGCTGAGTAATTGCCAGCTGGACGGCGCCATAAGGTCGGAGGCGACCATAACGATGGCTTCCTTGGTGCTGGTGGCCGATGCTCGCGCGGATGCAATGGCGTGGGCAAGTTGCACGCTGCTGTTCGTTGCGCGAAGGCCGCCCATCTGCCAGGAAGAGATCGTTGCGAGCTTTAATGAGCGGTATGCCTTCACTGCGAAGGACGTGCCTGCGAGCTGGATGGCTCAGGTGAATAGCGCGGCAGAGGAAGAGTTGTTGCGCTTCTTGGACCTCCTGAGCCTCAGTGTTCCGCTGCACCACGTCGTATGCGGTGAGGCCTTTCAACTCGACCCACCGAGTCGGAGCGAGGGTGGACGCGAATACGAGGGGCGGTTGTATGTGTGCGCGAGTCCGAGCGAGCATCGCAGCGAGTTCCTCGGCGCGGTGCACCCGCCTGTGCATTTCCTGCTGGACGACAAGGCGTGGCTCACAGTGGACGTCCTGCAGTTCATGAATCTCCGCTGGGGCATCCGACAGAACGTACACAGCCGCTTCCACGTGCGCTCAATCAGCGCAACGAAGCCGTCTGTGGACCAGTCGGCGGTAGTTTCCACGAACATGCAGCTGACGACGGTGACGGCCATGAACTTCAGCTCCTTCGGGCAGATCTACGTGCTGCTGGTCATCTTAGATGCCGGGCTGCTGGTGCTGCATTTCCTGAGCTCGCTCGAGATATTGGCTTGGGTTCTGTACCCGACGGCGCGGAGCGTCCGCAACTCCCGCTTGTTACGGCAGCTATCATCGATCCGCGCTCGGATGGCGCTCAAGCAGGCCGAAGGGGGGATCCGAAGATCCTTTCGCAGTCGAACGACAAGTTTGAAGTTATTCTTCGCGTCGGGTTCGACGGAAAACCGAGTGGAACTCCCACGCAAGCAGCAGTCCCGAGGCCAACCAGATCGCACAGGTGCTGCAGATGACGGTGGTGCGGCCGACCAGCTCCTGAACGAGGAATTCTTCTACTCGTTCTTCTCGAGGTCGCTGTATCGCAGCCCGAGCGTCGTGGTGGCCACCTGCGTCTCGCAACTGCTCTCGTGGCTGCTGGTGCTGCCCAACTCCGTTGTCTGGACCTGGAGCGACTCGGTGATGCAGAAACTGCAGGCCTACATGAGCAGCATCCGCGTCTGGGTGCTGCTGCTGCTTCTCGTGAATGGGACATGGAACCTGTTCGTCCTGGTGCAGGAGGAGCAGGCCTACCGGCTCGCGCGCTGCACATACCTCACGAGTGTGGAGCTGCTGGCGATCGGCGCATTCGTGTCGTTCGTTTTGCGCGACGAGGTCTTCGCCATGTGTGAGACCAAGTGGAAGCTCGAGCGCCAGCGTCTGTACGACGTCACGTCGTTCCCCGGCTTCCTCGCCCACAGCAACAGCTTCAATCTGGCGCAGGATTCGGTCATGGTCACGCCGGCTGATGTGGCTTGGGTGCAGTACGGGCCACTGCTACGACTGCTTGCGAACAGCTTCGCGGCTGTGCTGCTGTACACTGCGCTCAAGTCCGCGTTCTTGTCCCGTCGAAGCGATGTCGCCGCCTGGAATCGACGGCGATGGAGAACGCGGCGTGGCCAGAGCGCTGTCGCGGCTACGAGGGTCCTCAAGCCCCGCACGTCACTGCAAGATCTGCTGGCCGACAATCACCAGCGACAGAAGCAGCCGCCTCGATACGAGTGGTCGGATCTGGAGACGTTGCTGAACTGCCCCGTGCGCGCCAAGAGTCTGATCCGCAACTCCATGGAGCTCGAGGTGGTGGACGACGACGGGGGCGTGCAGGTGGCACCCAGCTGCGCGCTGGACTTTGGCGTCATGGTGCGCGACGGCGTGGCGCGCTCCCGCATCTGCTTCTCGGGCGTCTTCACCAAAAGCCACAAGCGCGTGAGTCCAGGGACCGCCACGCCGCTAGGGCTCTCAGCAACGAGGACGCCATTGCTGCGTCGTCGAACCAGCGTGACACGCAACAGCACCGAGCAGGCTCCAGTCCTGTTGACGAATGACACAACGTGGTCGCCTCCTACTCCCGATACGTCACACAATGGAAGATGAAGCGATGAGGATAGGACGCAAAACGTGGGGACTCACGAACCCGTCGGAGGAAAGCCTTTACTTAAGTGAAGGAGCCACCCTCACACACAGAGGACAGCAGTTATGTGCCGCGATTGCCGAGCTTCTGTATGAGCTTGGAGCCTTTGGGCCCGCTCTTGGCAAAGCGACTGCCCAGACGACTCGCCTTGTTCGACTCGGCCGAGTCCGAGCTGGCTGCGGAGCTCTGTTCACACATGCAGCAGGGCGGTTAGTGCGTCAGTAGATGCGACTCCAGACGTATCGCACAGCAACAGAGGAGGAATAGACGCAGATACTTGTCGTGAGCGCTTGAGGTGGTCCGGGACGACGCTGGTGTGGCGTGACGCGGCCGACGCGATGCCGCCTCTCGATGGGGTGGGGGCGTGCTCGCCGGCCTTCTTCTTCTTCGCGCCGCCAGCCTTCAGCTCCTCTTGCTGCTGCCTCCGCCGCCGCTTGTGCTCCTCCTGCGCCTCCGCCAGCGTCGTCTGCCACAGAGCGCCCCACACGCGCCGTGCGTCCGCCGCGTCCGCGACGTCGTCGTGGAAGAGCGCCAGGATCTCGCGGAAGTCCTTCTTCTTCCTGGCCTTCAGCTGCTGCTGCTTCTTCCGCTGCAGCTCCTCCTCCGGACGCACCTGCGGAGGCGGCGGCGGCGGTGGAGGGGGCGGCAGCGGCGCGTCTGAAGCCGCCTCGGACTCGTTCCCGTCCTCCACCGGCGGTGGCATGTCGGCGTCGTCGTTCTTCATGCAGGAAAGGAAGATAGTATTATGGAAATGCCGTGATACCACTATTTCATCGACTATTACTACATTCGTAGGTACTATACCAAGTACTACTGAACCTGTATAAATTCGTCGTTCTTACGTTGCTCTTTCCATCTTTGCAGCAACATCATCCAGCACATCTTGCAGGAGGAGCCCTCTATTAAAAGCGTATCCTGCCTCTCACTTGCGTATCCTGGCCCACAGGAATAATCCGCGTTAAACGCGCCCCCCAATTGAAGAGCGCTGGACGCCAGCCGTCGCCACTTTCCTTTGGACCGGATCGCGCGCACCCTCGAGAGTTTCCGCACCGTTGCTCAGCATGGGGATCTTGCGGCTGCACTCGCGCGGGCTGCTGGCGCCGCTGGGCCGCGCCCGGTCGCTGCTGCCGCGCGCCATGTCCACGAACGGCCACCCGTTCGTGTTCGAGTCCCGCCACGAGTACATGGACTACCTGCAGTCGCACCAGAGCCGCCTGCCCTGGGGCTTCTCGGTGGGCACGACGAGCTTCGACTTCGTGCCGCGGGAGGCGCCGCATCTGCCGGCCACCATGACGCTGAGCCTCATCAAGCCTGTCAAGCCCACGCCGCTGTTCGCCGCCGTGTTCACGCAGAACGCGTTCCCGGGCGCGCCCGTGCTCGTGGGGCGCAAGCGCCTGCACGAAGACAAGCTGGGCGCCATCCTGGTCAACAACAAGATCTCCAACGTGTGCGCCAGCGGCGGCGGCGTGGCGGATGCCGAGGAGGTCTGCGACCAGCTGGCCAAGCACCTGCGGCTGGAGGGCGGCAGTCAGGTGCTGCCCTGCTCCACGGGCGTCATCGGCTGGCGCATCCCCGTGGACGCCATGGTCCAGCACCTCCCGCAGCTCGTGGGGACCCTCCAGTCCGAGTCCGTGCTTCCCGTTGCCGAGGGCATCATGACCACCGGTGCGGCTGCTTAGTTGTCTCGCCTTTAGATGCAACCTGGCTAGGAAACTGACGCGGTTGAACTGCTCTCGCTTGCCTGTTAACAGACTTGTACCCGAAGATCCGCTCCATGGACGTGTGTGGTGGCCGCATCGTCGGCATCGCCAAGGGCGCCGGCATGATCGAGCCCAACATGGCCACCATGCTGTCCTACATCCTCACGGGTTCGTGCTCGCGCTCTGCTGGCGGCTAGTGCAGCCTGTTCACAGACAGGGATCCAACGCTGATACTAACTTGTGCCTGCTTTTGTTTGCCGTTGTTTCTAGATCTGTCGGTTCCCCGTGATGTGCTGCGCCAGCTGTTGATGGAGGTGGTCTCGGACACGTACAACGCGCTGAGCATCGACACTGACCAGAGCACGTCGGACACGGTGACGATGGTGTCGTCGGACCAGATTCCGTTCGACATGGCCAAGCTCGGCGAGTTCAAGGCGGCGTTGTATGAAGTGTGCCTCGGCCTCAGCGAGGACATTGTGCGCAACGGCGAGGGCGCGCACCACGTCATGCGCGTGCGCGTGCGCGGCGCGACGTCCAAGGAAATGGCTAAGGGCGTGGGCAAGTCAGTGGTCAACTCGCCGCTGCTCAAGTGCGCCGTTGCTGGCAACGACCCCAATGTCGGACGACTCGTCATGGCCGTGGGCAAGTACATGGGATTGCACCACAAGGACGTGAACATCGCGCGCCGCATGAAGATGCGTGTGGGCGGCGTGCTCATCTTCGAGAACGGCGAGATGGTGCTCAATGACGAGATCGAGGCGAAGCTGGTCGACCATATGCGCGATGCGATGCTCATCGAGCCCACCCGTGGCGGTCTAGACGCTAGCTCGCACAACTTCCCGCCGCATGGCAAATTTGTCGAGGTGCGTACTCCCTTTGTCTCTGTTTGTTGCCTGCTGTCGGTTGGTCGCAAGTGCTGGACTGACTGAATACACAATGACGTGTAGATGGAAATTGATCTGGGAGTCGGGTCTGAGGAGACCCAGGTTCTGGGCATCGACCTCACGCACGAGTACGTGGCGATCAATGCGGATTACCGCTCCTAAGCTCCGGGAGATTAGATTCAAGACCCCCCACTTGAGGGAAACGTTGATGGGAGCGAATGCCGACCGCCTGAACTACTGGGCGTCTGTACTGGTCAGTGCCCCGAGAGACCAGGTCTCTTTTGCCATTCCCTCTTTTCTCCAGTTGTCTCAATTTCATTGCAATACACCATGTGGCTGCTTGTTGCTGACCATCACGTGTGTGTCAGTTTGTTTCAGAGATGAGAATGGTGTGGGTTCGTTCTGTTACTGTCTGTGTGCCTGTGTTTTACGTGCCCTACTGCTCTCGTCTGCTCTCGTCAGCTCTGTAGCTCGTGGCGGAAGAGCCCACTCATGAGCTGCATCCGACGCCGCACCCTGTCCGGGTCCGCGAAGACCTCACGCAGGATGCGCTCCAGCCGTGCCTCCTCGATGCCGCGGAAATACCCACGAAAGCCGTCGCGGGTCTTGAGCTGGTCGTGTTTTTCGCGCAGGAGCTGAACAATGTGCTGGTCCCTCTCGCTGTTGCCTGGACCAAGGGTCAGATCCTTCTGCTGGGCTCGCCGCTGCTTCCGATGGACGGGTGAGTGCTGCTGCTGATTGCCAGCGCCGTTTGCATTCAGAGAACTGGCGCTCGATGTACCGGTGCTGCGAGGAGAGAGGCATCCTTGCTGCAATTCGCCGATACTGAGGACAATGGCGTCATCTCCAGTGTTTTCCATCTCGTCTCGCCACTTGTCGATGGCGTCCAGACTCTGGATCACGTTGAAGAAGGCGGACTTGGGCATTGGCGTCGATCGTGTCGAATCGGACGCGGCTACTGCACACGCGCTGGATCTTGACAGCGCAAGAGAGTCGAGAGGTCATGGCACAAGCACACGGAGCGAGCAAAGCATTATATTCTGCGGCCGTTAGTGCCTATCCCGCAGAATCAAGAGACAGCAGACAAGGAAGGCAACGAAAGAGTCACGAGTCACTTACTCATCGTCGCTGTCACTGTCGCTGGAGCTGTCGGCGTCGCCCTCGTCGTTGCCAGAGACTCGACTGCGGTAGACTGCTGACCGCTCTCGCTGCTGTTTGCTGGTCAAAGAGGACGGCAGATGGCGCTTCGCAGTCGTGATATCCACTTTGGGGGAGAGTACCTCCAGGTTCCACTCGTGGCTGCGGCTCAAGGCATTGCCAGCGTGCGAGGCGGTGGTGAAGATCCCTCTGGTCGTCTTCGTTGGCGAGCAGGGTCGCTTGTCGTCGTCGCCACTGCCGTCCAAGATGAGAATGTCGACAACTGGAGCGCTGGAGCCGAAAGCGTTGGCGTTGCGCTGGTTCGAAGAGGCCCCTCGAGAACTAGGACGCGGAGGGAAACTGGCCGCCGCCTCGACAAAGGCTTCCTTCACGCTACCGCCGGTGCGTAGGACCCCCGCCGATGTCCTGGGGCGACGTTCGATCTTCGCAGTAGCACTGCTGCTCGCCCCACCGACACTTCCTTTCCTTCGCGAAGTTTTGTGCCTTGATGAGGTCTCCTGCTGCAGGATAAAGTCTGCGTCAACGTCCCGCGTGACCCCGAGATGCGACGAGCCGGCGCTCTCCAACTGCCACGTCTTGAGCTCGTCTAGGATGGCGCCGCGCGATCTGTGAGTGTGCGCGTCAAACTCCCGGGCGCGATCCAGCGTGTCTGTGATTGACACCCGTCGTGCCGGAGTCTTGGGGCGGTCCGGGAAGCCGTGGCTCGAGGATGGACGAGAGTTGGGAGTATTGTCGAGGCCGCTCTCGCCGCTGCCAGCTGCTGCACGAGGCTGCGGAGACGACTCGGCTTCGCTCTCATAGCGATGACGACGCAATGCGCTCGAAACGTTCCCGGCGAAGACGATGTCCGTTCCGTGGGTGAGTCGACTGCCCGAGTCGTCGTTGTGCGAGGAGTCAAGCGACGGTCCGCTGAAGGTGGCAGAGCTTGAGGAGTGCGAGAGCCGACGTGGACTGCCGCCCTCGTAGCGGCGATGGTTCACACCATCAGAGAGCGTCAGATTGCGTTCACTATCGCCGACACCGGCTTGAAGTTCCTCGCGGTGCACGAGGATGGCGTCGTCAATCTCCTGGTCGGAGAGCTTCGCTCGCTCGCCGTCCGTAAAGGCTCTATCGTCCAACGATGCCAGTTGCGGCGCGAAGTTCGCGATAATCTGTCGATACCGCCCGATGGTTACGACTGGGTTCGCACTGAGATTGAGTGCCGTCAGTTGCGGACAGAATGCTGGTGGGGGTTCGTGAGCAAAGCACAAGAGGTGATGGCGGTTAGCGGCAATGGAAGCAGGTCAGTCAGGTGAGATACGCGTGATTGCTTCCTCACCTAACTGCTCGATCTGACCGATGTCTGAGACGCAATTGCCTTCCAGGTCTGCACAATGCAGATAGCAAGACACAGAAGGCAGAAGGATATGATCAGCTCAAGGAACCAGCACTCGGCACGGCTACAAGAGGGAACGGATCGGTTACCAACGACGCGAAGCTCATCGTGCATCGTCAACGGACTGATGTCGCTCACGCGATTGTGCTGCAAGTGCAGCTCCTGCAGGCTCACGAGCGCCCCGATGCCGTCCAGGTCGGCGATCCCGCAGTTCATGGCCCAGAGAATGCGCAGTGACCCCAGCGACGTGCCGAGGTCGCGGAAACTGCACAACGTGCTCTGCTGCAGTCTCAACTGCTGCAGCGCCGGTAGCAGCTCCCCAATCACCTCGACCGACTGTTTGGTGGAGTCAACCGACAGCTGGAGTGACGTGACCCGCTCGAGGTCATGGCTGCCTGTCAGTTGTTGCTGCAAGTGACACATTAGTTCAAGACACGACAAGCTCTTTCAGACCCCCCAGCACGCGGTTGCCTCACCAGTTTCTCCTCCGAGATGTCGTCGAACGGATTATCTTCCTGCAAAGCCTCCATCTCCGTTTCCTGACGACTGCCACGCTTCCTCGCCAGTGGCGAGAGCACCCCGGACGCACTCGCGCTCAGTCCCCCAGGAGCAACGGGCGTCGGGTTGCATTCCCGAGGCAGCGTGCGAATGAGGAAGCTCGTCTTGGCGTCGCCAGGCTTGGCCACCGCAATCGCAATCGCATTCGGCTTCCTCTTGGCCCCCGACCCTGCCGCCTTCGCGGGGGCGACGGACTCATCCATTTCTTCACGCAGGTCGATAACCGGCGGCGCCACTAGGCTCATGATGGCTCCGGGAGCAACCGGTTGCCAGCAATCACAGGACGCCTCCGTCCTCTCGTGTGCTGCAGCCAAGCGACAATAGAGCGTCGGCGGCTCCCCCCACAGCAGCGCCGGTCTTCCTATTAATACGCCGCCATCGCCGATGCATGCCGTATTTTGGGGACATGTTGCCATTCCTTCCGATCTTGAAGCGACGCAAGTAAATCCCGGTATTCTACTGTTCAACGACGGTATACCGATATACACCGGTAAGTATCCGCTAAAGTCCGAAATCTTGCGGTAAGTTCGTGCTCGAACTTAATGCGCGCCTCCATTGCCACAAGAAACCGAAAGAGATGGTGGAGAAGACGCCGAATGAACCGACGATCGGCGGTCGCGCGAGCGCCGTTGCGCCCGCCGCCGCCGCGCGGGGCCGTCGAGGTACTGACAAGAAGGCCGGGTTGAGGTCTGGCTCGAAGCATCAGCCGTCGTTCGTTTTCCTTCGGCTGAAACGCAAGCGCACGGACGACCCGATGGAGTGTCTGGTGGTGCACAGCGAGCCGGAGCTCAAGAAGCCGCACACTGCGGGGGGAGCTGTGGACGCTAACGCCAGCGCCTCCAAGCCGCCGACTGGGGAGCGTGGGCTGCTACAGGCGTTCACGAAGCTGTCGACCAAGGAGAAGAGGTTCGTATTCAAACACATCGACACGATGGAGGAGCAGCACGTGACGGCGCCGAGCCGCGCCAAGTGGACGGAGCGGCTGAAGCGCAAGGCGCGGTCGCTAAAGGACGAACGCGCGGAGCTTCTAGCCAAGAAGAGCGTGGCGCCGGTCTTCCAGAAGGCACCGACGGCCGTGTCGACCCCCGCTTCCAAGCAGACGCAGTCCCGAGTCCAGCAGCAACAGACGCGCTCCAAGGCGAGACGCAAGGCCGAGATGCAGCGCTCGCGCGGCCTGGAGCCGGTAATGGAAATCAAAGAGCGCCAGACGCTGGAGCTACACGGGATTCGACTCGTGGATCTGCAGAGCGTGCAAGTAGCAGCCTCCCCCAGCACCGAGGCGGCTCGTGCCTCCGCTGAGAAAGAGGAACACGCCTCTGACAAGAGCGAAGGCCAAGCCGTGACGCTGAATGGCGCGCGTCTGCGTCCCACACGAGTGTTGAACCCGCACGAGCGCGAGTTGGACGAGGCTGTGTGGCTCGCCTTCCGCGAGAACGACTTCGGCCGGTTCTTCCAGATCTTGAACGCCCAGCGGCCAGAGCTGCGGGTGAACCCCGTGGCGTTCCAGCGCCCGGCAGATGGTGGGTCCGTTCTAATGGCCGCTGCTCAATACGGACGCAGCGATGTCATCGAGACGCTGCTGCGCTCGAGCGCGGCCAGCGTCCTCCAGCAGGATTGGGAGGGCGCCACTGCAGCAGCATTCGCGCGACGTGCTGGTCACACTAACGTGGAGACAGCGCTGCTCGCGTGTGAGGATGCAGAGCGCGAGAAGGATTATGTATACGACGTCTACTGCGTCGACGTTTCGGCGAGTCAGGAGCATGAGCGCTCGAGCGACTCGACGGCCAGTAGCGACGACTTAGAGCACGCGACCAGCGTGAACGGAGTGCCCGTCGTGTCTGTGAGCTCAGCAGTGCAGCGATGGCTGTCGCAAGACGCCAGCATGCCGAGCGATGAGGTGGAGGAGTACATGCTGGAGTCCGACGCCGATAGCAACGAAGAACTGGACGGGTACGCCTGTCTGTATAGATACCCGTGGGACCGCTGAGAGCGTGGGACGCGAGCGGTGCCGCTGTAAACGGTCATAATGCTGAGAGCTGGCGACTGACGCCTGCTGCTTCTGCTTGTGTTGCCCTTGTGGGTGCTGTTTGTCTGGACTGTAGAATGAGCGAGGACTCGAACGACGAAGACAACGCGGCGAACGATTATCCTGATGAAGAGTCATCCGACGAGTCGGCGGTCGACAGCGACGATCTGGATGAGGTGCGCTGCGAATACTTGACGATCTTGCTGTGAAAGCCGCTTCTAAGTGCACGTGTTTGCATGTCTTTGTGTGTTGTGTACATGAAAATAGATCGGAGCGCCGCGAAGAGGCCACGGCACCGAGGACGACTACATCCAGAGAGACGACTTTGACTATTGAGGTCCTCCCCCCAGTTGAACATGGCTTGCGGCAGTGGCGACATTAAGCCGTTGAAGGGTGGGGGGAACTGTGATTAAATGCTGCCTTGGAGATTTCCATAGGCTTCACGCACAAAACAGCATCAGCAAGCCGACGAATTTCATGATTCTACTTCACGTGTATCCATGCATTTATACTACTAGTACAGCACTAAAACGGAGCCTTGAGATCGGAGTTACACGCAGAAGAAGAGCTCCCCTGTCGTCTCTGGGATGCCTTCAAAGAGAGCGTCGAGTTCGCAGTCCACGGTGGCTTCTGCATTGTCCAACTCGAAGAGGACTGCGCAGGCGTCTTCCTCTGTGAGCAGCTCAAAAAGCACCCCTTCATCTTCAATGAGCACAGCAGGCGAGATGGCAGCGTCCCAATCCAGCGCAAACAGCTCGATGGCGTCCAAGGCGTCAAGCAGCAAGTCGTCGTGACTGCACTGCTCCGATTCCCACGACTGCAGCACGACCGCTGGCTGTCGAATCTCCTCTTGGCACTTGGCGTCGGCTGTCTGGAACGGCGACGCCTTCTGCTTCTTCGTCTTTGGCGCCTCGAGAGTTGTTTGGCATTGAGCGTATTGTCGCTTCGTCGCGGATTTCGAGCTCCTCTTCATCTCGCTCACCGATGCGCTCAGCTGAGACGGGTGACAGCGGCACAGAGTCTCGTGACTGAACGTGGCGATGCTGGCGCGTGTCTTGGTCCACTTGCGGAAGCCGAAGTTGTTGAGCTGTCGCTGGAAGCTGGAGAGCTTGCTGTGCTTAAAGTACTTCGGGAGGACCTCCATCTCGAGGCGAGGTACGTCGTAGACCTGGAAGTGGGATCCGTCGGCAGACCACGAGAGGATGTGGGGGTCTTCGTGTTGCAGGATGTTGTAGAGTATGCGGACGAATCGGGGCACTGAGGCGAAGGCCAAGTCGCTGTAGCTGCTGGAGTTCATGTTGAGTTTGTTCGTTGATGGTTGTGTGTCGCTTTTGCTTGTTTGCTGTCAGTCGAATTGAATTGTGATCGTCTCTTCGGCGGGCACGGAGCTCAAACGAACATCCTTGTGGCTCCAATCTGGGATGACGAGCTCGTCATGCTTGTTCGCTAGTCCGTCACATTTGGCTAGGCACGCCCCCAAGCAGAAACAGACGTTTGGGACGGAAGAGTTCATTTGCTGGTCGAAGAACGCACCGAGAATTCGGCTGGCGAGGAAGTTCCCTCAAACCACCTGCTGCTGTTTCGTGCTTTTTCGTGACTGCAAGCAGTATTGGTATCCGTCCAAGATGCTAGTGCCATATCAACCACATTCCGCCTGTATGTACGTCTGAGCGATTCGATTTGGTGCAGTACCGATTTCAAAGCGTGAGTTCTCTTCTATCCATGCCTTTGCTTGGGTACCGAACACTGTCCGTAAACTCAATACTCACCCCACACTACGACTGGCCACTCGTCCTTCATCGCCTCAGTAATCGATTGTTGCGGCTGTGTCCGCCCTGTTTGTCTGAAGCACCAAGGCATCCGCGTCAACAAAACTGAAGGACGAGCAGCAACGCGGGAGAGGAGTCCTGGAAAAGTTGAAGTGTAGCCATGTGAAATGTGGCAAAATACATAAAAAGGCGTTGTCGCGACCACCAAAACAGTCGGAGTGAACATTTCCAAACTCGGATTACGAATGTAAATCGGCTGTCAACTGTCATCGCGCCCAGTCGCCAAGATTGTCGACCAAAGTAAAACGACAACGTGCTTGCACCTGCTGTTGTAAGGTGACACACGGCCCCCCGGAAAGTGCCTGCAGCTGCATTCTCGACGCGTTCCAATACCAGCCATCCCCGTCACAGCTACGAGTTTGTATACACCCATATGCACGGTAAGTCTTCCAAAACACTTGGAGCGACAAAAGAAAGCTCCCATGCATGTTCAGGTTGCAGCTAAGAAAAATGTGTTTCGTAGTTTGCCCTCCTTTGTATCCCGCAGTGCCGTACTTTGCTGTCTGAGGGCCTCCTTGTGCAAAGCTGTGAGGGTCAATTGCAACCACGCTTTCTATCTGCCAGGCAACCACAATCCAAGTGGACTGCAACCAAACACCCACCCAAAGCAACGCTTCAAAAGCCAAGCACTTCGAGCGCCATGTGCAGCAAAGAACCAACAGTGGACAAGGTGCCTCGCTTCGTGAGGACGCTCTACGCTATGTTGCACGACGAAGACCACTGCATCCTCTCCTGGTCCGTTGACGGCTCCCACTTTCAGGTCTACGATGTGCCCTCGCTGGAGCGGGAGGTGCTGCCGAAGTACTTCAAGCACGGCAAATTCGCCAGCTTCCAGCGGCAACTCAACAACTTCGGCTTCCGCAAATGGACCAAGACGCGGGCCAGTGTGTGCACCTTCAGCCACGAGTTCCTGCACCGCTGCCACCCGTCCCAGCTGGGTGCCTTGGTCGCTGAGATGGAGAAGTGCAAAGCAGCTCTCTGCGCCGCCGCTTCGCACACCGGAACCAAACGACCTCGAGGCGGCAGCGAGGATGACAGGAGCTTGAAACGTCTGAGTGTGGAGAGCAAACAAGACGATGAGCACGAACCCGAGCAAGAGCTGGCCTCGTTCTACCCGGAGAATCTGGACGACGTGTCGTGGCCTCTTGCTGGCTTCGATGCCACGGACTTGTGCGCCTTGGACTGGTCGCTAGTGATTGATTCTGGCCGCGAGGATGAGCTGAACGCACTCATCGACCCGTTGTTGACTGAGAGTACCCCGACGGCCGCCGTGCCCCTGGAATCGGACGACGGCAACCAGGAAAGCGCAAGCGAGTGCTTGCCGCCACTCGATCTCGACTATCTCGGCGACGCCTGGACAGACATCTTCGACGGAGTGATTCTGTAGCGCGTCTCGGACGAGGTGCACCAGCTAGTACATGGAAAAGGCGTCGCGTTCGTTGTTACATTGTCTGTCTAATATGTGTAGATGCATGCACTGTACTCTCGATTGAATTGTTTGAATATCTTTGCAGGGGTGCAACCAACGCGGTGCAGTAGTTTTCCTTATGCGTTTTTAGCAACTGAGCTTTGGATATTGATTTCCGCCTTCCTTTAGTACGCGGGTCATGTCTCCATACTTCGTGCGACGGACGCCAATGCCGGCGGATTCACCTTGCGCTTACGCTGCTACCACTTGACTGTGCAGTATCCGTACCAGTGAGGTGTTGAAGTGTTGGTTGTTGAACGAATGCGGTAGTTTGGCCAGCGGCGTCATGCATTATGTCTTTATGTCTACAACATCGCGAAACTACATTTCTTTATGTCTATAAAATCGCGAGATTATTTTTTTTTTCCGGTACCGTACCGGTCATGCTTTACATACCGGTATCATACCGAGGTCTCATCAATACTCGTGCAACCGACTGGCTATCAGCTCGATGAGCGTATGCATCGTCTTCAACATCATCAACACAGTTCGTGCTACCGACTGGCGACGGTTTGATTATGTGCTCCACAATTACATCGCCAAACGGCAAAACCGGCGTACATTTGCCGCTCATCATTAGCCCGTATTGTCATGTGTTTGGCCGTTGTTCGTTCCACCTTCGAACGGAGCATAACGTCGCCGTATCCTCATTTCCAAACGCGCTCGACACTCCACAAGTCGGCCTCAAGCCACTCCACCCACTCCCTGCTCAAGCATGTCGGCCTCCGCCCCCACCAGGATGACGCACCGCTTCCTGGGCAACTCCGGCCTGCTGGTGTCCAAGCTCGCGCTCGGCTCCTGGATGAGCTACGACGAGAAGCACACGGTGGACGCGTGGTACGAGCTGGTGCTCATGGCGTTCAAGCACGGCGTCAACTTCTTCGACACGGCCGAGGTCTACGGAAGTAGCCAGGCCGAGGAGCTCCTGGGCGGCGCCATCAAGAAGGGCATCGCCGAGGGCGTTTGGAGTCGCGATGACTTGGTGATCACCACCAAGATCTTCCATGGCTACAAGGGTTTTCCGAAGGCAGGACCCAACGATCAAGGCCTCAGTCGCAAGCATATCGTGGAGGGAATGAAGGCGTCGCTCCGTCGCCTGGAGCTGGACAACGTGGACGTTGTCTTCTGCCACCGCCAGGAGCCTTATACGCCTATCGAGGAGACGGTGCGCGCCATGAACTACGTGATCGAGAAGGGGTGGGCCTACTACTGGGGCACCAGCAATTGACTGACATCCGACATCAGGGAGGCGTGCGAGGTCGCCGACCGCCTCGGGTTGATCCGCCCCATCGTGGAGCAGGCGCAATACAACATCTTGGAACGAAACAAGGTCGAGTACGAGTTCGTCGACCTGTACAAGAAGTACAAGCTCGGCCTCACCACGTGGTTCCGCTCGCGTACGGCACTCTCACGGGCAAGTACAGCGCTGGCAAACCCGAGGGCTCCCGCTACACGGACCCCATGTACAGCGAGGGGTCTCCTCTGGCGGCAGGGTTCGAGGAGCGCGTGGCGATTGCCGACAAGCTGAAGCCCATTGCGGCGGAGTTGGGCTGCTCTCTCGCGCAGATGGCGATCGCGTGGGCCGTGTCCAACGAGAACGTGTCGACGGTGCTCTTGGGCGCGAGTCGGGCGTCTCAGCTGGAGGAGAACCTCAAGGCGATTGCCTTCGTGAGCAAGATGACGCCCGAGGTGAAGGCGCAGGTTGACGCCATTGTCAAGTTCGAGCCCACGGTGCCGACGCTGGATCCGTACGCTATGATGCGTGGTAGTTACTTGTAAGAGGACTGCATTATGGGCGGTGTGGACCTACTTTTGACGAGACTTGCAGCTTTGCCAGTGTGCTGAAAAGCATACCTGACTTGATTCGAGGCCAATTCAGTGTTGATTTTGCGGTGCCGGACCTATCAAACAATGAATTGGTTTCTTCATGGACATGTTTTATATTGGATCCAAGAACGACAACACCCAGTGTGAAAGCACGCATTGTCATAGACACATTGACTACAGCAGCTCTAAGCGGCGGTGCACGTCGTGTCAGGGCAGTAGGGTGGGTTGTTGTTGCAGTTGTCGTTGCACCACTGATCCATCGCCGCCTTCATCGAGCTGTCCGCCCCGATGGACACGTACGTCGTCCCGCTGCTGGCCGGAGCGGAGGTGCTCGCAGGAGCGGCAGTTGTAACAGCGGGAGCTGTCGTGGTAGCTGGGGCCGTCGTCGTCGCTGGAGTCGTCGTCGTCGCCATCGGAGCGCTGCTTTCACTCTCCGCCGTGGTGCCACTCGCGCTTCCGCCCAGACTGACGTCAGCGCAGTTGTTAAAGAGCTCATGCGGCTCCAAGTGGGTCGCCTCCCAGTAAAACTCGAGGACGCAGTGCTCCGGACTGCAGGGCAGACCCGACTCCGGCACGTCAATGCTCATTTCGGCGGGGATGGGGGCGTCGCCCTTGTTGCCCGCGGCCGGATGCAGCGAACGCATGCAGTCATCGAGCTGTCCCACCTGGAGCTTGTCGGTCACGTCGTCAGGGTTCACGAGGTACACGGTGCAAGGTCCGATGTGGTTGGCGCCGTCGTTGGCCCGCATCTCGATCTTGCTCTGGCCGTACGGGATGGTCTGCAGGTTCGTGTCGGGCGTGTTGTTGAGGCAGTCACCGCCTGGACGCATGGCGATGGGCCAACCGAAGCTGCTGTCGATGTCCAGTCCCATGGTGCGGATCTCACGGGACTCTGGGGTGACCATGCCGCCATGGCCGAGCACGGAGGCCACGGCGCCTGAGAGCAGGAGGGTCGAGAAGCTGAACTTGGTGAAGACCATCGTTGTTTGCTGGTCGGTTGAGGGAGTGCGCTGGAGCTGGCAAATGAGGGAATGAGAGGATCGAAGTCGACCGGGAGGTGGTGACCTCCGGATTTTGCTGTCCGCTGGATGACTTCTCCAACGAACGAGGAAGTCGACGGCTGCGACGTCTTCCACCAGGCCAAACAGGCTGGTTGCCATCGTGTCGAGTCCGTACCTGCTGGGAACGTCGATTATTTGGCAGATGGAAGGCCACAGCTGGGTCTGGACCACCGGGTGGCTTCGGCTTCACTTCCACGGCTTCCCACCTCCCTCGGGCGCAGCCATCCGTCAAAGTGGAACTCTCCTCGTCTGCGGGGGTATAGTGTCCTTTCCGACGCTACGCTGTCGACGACGGAAGGGAACGAGGAACAGGCAGCGCGTCCGTCCACGAGTCTCTGCGTCCTGAACGTCGGATGGCGGTTGCGGCAGGCGTCTGATTCCATCGGTGTGGGTGCGAGGGACAAGTACTGTAGCTCAACTCCACTGACACTCCTTGACTGCCGTGGCGACTGTCGACAGTCGACTGCTGCGCGACCACAAGGTGAAGTGAAGTTCGTCGCCCACCAGCAGGCAACAGCGCACGTGGAAACCATCTGGGCGATGGGTGTGCGCCAAAGCGCTGGCTGCCTGCAGGTGAGCACTCGTGACAAAAGCCACGCACTGATCTGAATCACACTTTCACCTTTCCAAGCGGTCGGTGCGGCTATCCATTCCCACCGACTTTGCTCAGCATCCGTGTGAACTGGCAGGCCGCACAGTGGAGTGGATTGACCAGTGGGACGCTGCTGGATTCGCTCTTGATATCCGATGACCCCAGTGACTGCAGCATTCGGACGTTGACGCAGCATACCGAAGCGCAACGGCAAGCCAGAGTGCCAGATGACGGGCCAGAAGTTGCTCACTCAGTCGACAGCCGAGCATGTCGGTCTTCTACCTGCGGTCTGCGAACTTCAGATGGCCATGTCGTGCCACTTGCTCTCGATCGCACACTCGTGGACTCATTCAGCATTCAGCGTTCAGATATTCGCAACTTTACAACGCACTCACAAGACGGCACCAACAACAAACACCTACGCTCCCCGCCTTCCTTCCACGGCACTACTAACTTATACACGTTCCTAGTAGCCATCGCTCTCGACTCAAACACCAACCAGGCAGGCGAGCGACTTGACATTCCCATTGTGTCAAAGCGCGTTCCCCCGTTACACCCATTGCTGCGGGTGGTGCCAGAAGAGAGGGGCGTGACCCGCGTGGCGCTTGAAGAACTGGATGGGCTCGGCCTTGTCGTCCTCCTTGCGATAGACGTACATGGCGAGACAACCCGGGTGGCCCGAGCGCCGCGCCGGCAGGAAGCCCACGGTCTTCTTGCGGTCGTACACGCTCTGCAGATAGAACTTGGACGTGGAGGTCACGGGCGTGCGGTCGGGCACGCCGGCGATGATGAACTTGGCGCGCACGTCGATCTTGTTGCTGAACGTCAGCTTCTTGGTCATCTTCTGCATGCGCAGCACCGTGCCGTCCGTGCGCGCGAAGGAGATGCAGTCTCCGCCGCGCAGCAGGCCGTCCGTGGTGTGGCCAATGATGCGGAGCGTGTCGCCGTCTTCCAGCGGCTCGTACGACTCGATGGCGAAGCAGCGGATGCGACGCGAGAACGGGTTCGTCCGGCTGGTTCCACTTCCCCCGCGGCGCTTCGGGTGTCCCTGGACCTGCGTCAACTGGCCAGTGCTGGTCTTGAACGCCAAGTGCAGTTCCTGGCCGTGGTACATGGGCTCCGCAGGCGGCTCGCTGTTGTTGTGGTCTGTGCCCGTAGCAGCGTCGCCACCGGCGCGATCGCCGTGCGGCAACGTGGCCTTGCGCTGGCGGATGACTTGGCTGTGCATGCGTGGCGGCGAACTAAGACCGCGGATGTTGCGCGCGGAGCCACCCACCTTGCCAGGCACTTCGGTGGTGCGGAAGCGCGGCTTCATGCGATTCGGTGCCCGCATCGAGGCCTCAAAGGTGGCGACAGCCTGCTCTCGAGTTTGCCGGATGCTGTCGATGTCCACCGAGTGGTTGGTCGGGTCTTCGCCGTAGTCGCCCGAGGTCGCGGCGCTGCTGATGTCGTCGTCGTACTCGTCGTAGTCGCTCTCGCTCTCGTCCTCGACGTCGCTCTGTATGGCCAAAGGGGTCGTCCCATCCGCATCGTGTTGCTGGCTCTGGTTGTGTAGCAGCACGCCGCGCAGATGCGTCGGGAGCGGCGGCGTCTCGTACGCCGTGGGCAACATGTCCAGCGTGAGTCCCGCCGGGATGGGCGGCGTGCCGGCCAGCAGGAGACTCACCGTGTCGTCCAGCGTCGGTCGCAGGCCCACGTCGCTGCCGTCCGTGTCCACGTCCAGGAACGAATTGGCCAGATCCATCATGGGCGGAGGCGTGTCCAGCACTTCCGGCGTCGAGGACGCGCTGGTAGAGGAAGACGCTGCGGCCTGCGACTTGACGGTCGCGTCCGCCGCGTGCTCGGTCCAGCGCAGTGTCATGCGCGACAGCGGGTTCATCAGGCGGTTGGACAGACGGCCGGACATGCGCGAGGTCGACATGGACGTCGTGGTGTGCGCGCGGCGGCGTGAGGACGCCAGCGGCTCGTCCTCACTCAGCACGGGGATGTCGGCCGCGTCGTCCTGGAGCTCGTCGACGTTGTTGTAGATAGCCGCGGCGTACGAGGCGTAGGGCGGAAGCGGCGGCGGCGCGCGCGAGAAGTGCGGCTGCACCTGGGGCGGATGCAGCCCCTCGTAGCGCCGGTGCTGCTGCTGCCGCAGCGCCGCGTAGCCCTCCGCGCCGACGGTCTGGCGCCGGGCGCGCGGCGGAGACGCCTTGAGCGACGGCGGCGACGCGCGGTGCACCGTCACCTTGCAGTACTTGGGGTCCACGCCCATGCTAGCCCCTCGTTGATTTAGAAGGGCGTTCGGTCTTATTTGGACGCTTCCAGATTTTAGAAACGGCAAAAGCGCTGTTGCAGGTCGGCGTCAAGTTGGAATCTAAAGCGCAAGGACGGGAGCGACGCGAGGCGGTGAGGAGGATTCTGCCGCCAGCGCCAGGACGGGATTGGCATGGAGAGAGAAAGCCAGCCGCGTCGTTGTGGACGCGGCCAGGATAGAACGCGCGCTTCCCTTTTCGTCACCCGGTCGACAGTCACGCCGTCAAGGTTCCAAGGAGCGATTTGATGGGGCTCGCACTCCTTTTGACTTGGGTACACTATGGGCGGCCAGTTGGCGGGTGGCGTGACCTGCCAGCTGGGATTTGCGTGCTGTCCTTACGAAATCTGCAGCCTTTACTTGCCTCGCCCCCGTTTTTGTGAGGCGGAGCATGCTAAAATTCGGTCTAAATCGCAGCAATCCGCTGTTAACAAGACCCAATTGAACTAGAAAGACAGACGCATTTCATCAACCTGATATTGCTCACTTGGTTGCATTTACTCATGTCATGCGGTGATCTTTCCAATACACTTGGATCGGTAATGGACAGCTGTTCTGGCGGAAATCGCGGCTGAAGCTCCGGCTTGGATACGCCGTGCCGTCATCGGAAATGGTCTAATCGGCCTTGTCTCCGGAAGAAAACGTGGTCTCTCACTTGGTAATCTTCGGCTGCGCCCAGCAGCGCGGCTGAACGCGTGACACGGGCGCCACTGTGCTGGTAAAGGTGCGGAGGAAACGGCGTGGCCGTCGCTCGTTTTACGAGTCTTTGAAGCGCCATTTTGCAATTTTGGATCTTGCCGCGACTGTCTCTCATGCCCGCAGGCAGTTTCACCATCAGCTTTCACCGTTGATCGAGGCGGCGATGCCACTGTGTGTCGAGCGTCTTTGGGGAAATAGCGGCACAACTGCCTCCCAGCCAAGTGCATCATAGAGTTCGCCATGGCCCCCACCAAGCCAGTGATGACGGACACACACGATGCTTGCATCCCCGACAGTCGCCACTACGAATACACAGCCATGTGCTTGCAGCAATACTCCCCCGCTTCGAGAGAGCTACGAGAAACAGAGTGGACGTGTAAGGACATTGCAGCAGACTGGGCCACGCTAGTACTTCGTGTCGAGGGCGCCCACGTCAACTTGCGTGATGGCGGGGCGACGCTGTGCTCCCTGATCCAACACTGCAGGTACATACATGCATGTAGCGCTCTCGAATGTCCATCATCCTCAAGAGTCGTGAGTCAGAAAGTCTCCGCAGCCGCCCGAGAGAGAACCGCTGTCCATCGCTCCAGTCGATACGATAGCAAACGAGTGCACGATAGGACTGCGAGCTGTTGACGGCTGAACTTTTATTTGAAGCGCTCCACTTTCGGCCCTTTACTCGTAGAAACCGGGTACTCGCATGGTTCACATCAACATCATTCGCTTCCTGCTGCTCACTGCTCTCGTGCCACGTGAGCAACGAGAGCAATGAGCAACGGCCTCCCTTCAAGGCTTCAAGCCGCTTGATGCGTCTCCTCACACTCACACTGGAGTCTTTGAAGCGTCCTCTGTTCGCAAAGGCGAGGTATGATGCAGCTCCCATCCTCGACGTTCGTCTTGACTCTACAGCCACCACCAACAGGCAATCTGCATCACCACAGAAGCTTTTGACACGGCTACGCCATCTGGCGAACCGCTGAGGAAAACCCTTGAACCGGTTACACGTCGCGGTCGATGAGCTTCGCAGGTCAACTTCAATCTGTCATCGCAACGTTTCGTATGTGAGGAATGACTGTAAAACGTATCGCCGATTCAGTGAGCGATTCCTTCGATTGTGGTTTCAAGCGTAATCAAACGCCCGACTCCTCTGATTGCCACATGCATGAAAGGAGCCCCAGGCACCGACTACAGACCCCCTTTGCCTCTCAATGACAAGCAAAGCGACGGATGTGTGCTTCTTCCTTCCTCCGATGCTGCAGAATCGAAAACGCAGCCCAACGCGCAGGCGAAGCACCGAACCAAGAGCAAGATGACGCACGTGGTGATCATCGGCGGCGGCCCAGCGGGCATTGCTTGTGCGCAAGGTCTGGCCAAGCAGCTGAAGGCGAGCGACAAGACAGAGGTGGTGGTGCTGGAGAAGAGTGCTTACTTCTACCACGTCATTGGGGCGCCACGCGCCTACGTGGAAGCGGAGTATGCGAACAAGATGTTCATCCCGTACGATGACGCGATCCCCAAGCACGCGGCGGGATATGTGCGAGTGATGCGAGCGGTGGCAACGGGAATCTCGGCCGACCGGAGCGAGGTTTCGTATCGCATGATCGGCAGCGACGACAAAGAGAGCGCGACCACGCAAACGTTGGGCTTCGATTATCTGGTGCTGGCCATGGGGAGCACCTACACCGTGCCCATCAAGCAGGATAGCAGCAACTACGCTCGTTCAACTACGGAGGCGCAACTGCAGGAGGTCCGCAGCCAAGTCGAGAAGGCGAATAAGATCCTGGTCGTTGGCGGAGGCTCTGTGGGTTGTGAGGTGGCGGGGGAGATCAAGGCCAAGTACCCGACCAAGACCGTGACCATCCTCGATGCGCAGAACAAACTCGTTGCCAGCAATAACCTTCGCGACAAGTTCAACTTGTATCTGAACCTTGCACTGGACAAGTTGGACGTGAAGGTGATTCTGGGCGAGCGATTGATCGAGCGACTTGACGACA